>PVIW01001573.1:120718-284046 GCA_004026585.1 Noctilio leporinus
AGCCACTGTGGAAAACAGTATGGGGTTTCCTTAAAAAACTAAAAATGGAACTGCCTTTTGATCCAGCAATTCCACTACTTGGACTATACCCAAAGAATCCTGAAACACCAATTCATAAGAACCTATGCACACCTATGTTCATAGCGGCACTATTTACAATAGCCAAGTGCTGAAAACAGCCTAAGTGCCCATCGGTGGATGATTGGATCAAAAAACTTTGGTACATTTACACAATGGAATTCTATATAGCAGAAAGAAAGAAGGAACTTGTACCCTTGGCAACAACATGGATGGAACTGGAGAGTATTATGCTTAGTGAAATAAGCCAGTCAGTGAAGGACAAATATCATATGATCTCACCCATTACGGGACAATAATGAGCAAAACTAACAACAAGCAAAACAGAACCAAGTATATGAATACAGTGAATAGACCTTCAGTGGTCAGGGGGAGGGAGGAGGCAGAGGCAAAGAAGGGGAGCAGCTTAGACAAGAACCTAGTATAAAGGAACCATGGACATGGACAACAGGTGGGATTGACTTTGGGGGGAATGGGTGGGTGGGGAGGGGGACAGAGGGGAGCAAAAAGGGGATGGATGTAATACAACAACAATAAAATTAAAAAAAAAAAGAAAAGAAAAATATTAGCTATTTCAGAAAATAACTTTTGATGATTTCTGCATAAAAATACTATATTGTATATAGAAGTCTTTGTCTATTTCTGTACCTTTTAGTTTCTCTCTCCACTTCTCTCCCTCTCTGCACATATTTTTGTAAGGACCTAAAAGAGTAAAACCAAGTATGTTAAATATTTATTTAGCAAAATTGAGGAGTTTAAATTTAGATAGTTACAATAACACAAAGAAACCCACCAGATAGACTAGGAAAGATCAGCCAAGAAATTCTAAAATTTCTTTAAAAAATAAACCCCAACTATAACAATAAAACAACCTCTGCATAGTAATTCCAAAATCCAGTGCTAGAAATACTTTTAAAAAGAGACTCAGCCATCAGTGGAGGACCTTTTAGGGGCTTTGGGATTCCAGAATGGATTATAGGTAGGTTTCTCCCACAAATCAGGGCAGAGTCCCAAAAGTGAAAGGTTGAAGCCCAGCTCACTAGCCTTCCTGGGGATAAAGGACAATCAGCATGAAGGCAGTCCCAGATGAACAAACCCTCCGTGGCAGGTCCCTGTACTTCTACCCTCCATATATGATGTGTATCACCTTCTTGTATATAAAATCTACATATACTATATCTCTTATGATACAACCACACACTCCTTATTGCCCTTGTAGTACATATATATACATACAGATAGACTTATATAGAGAGAGCGAGTTTAATGGATCTATTTTAATTCTTTAAATATATTTAAAGCAGCTATTTTAATTATGTTCAGGGAAGTAAATAAAAACACCTTCATAATGAAAGAAGCTTCAGTATGCAGGGAGAAAAATCTAACTTAAGAGTACTTGACTCACTTCCCTTCCTTAAAGGAGTTTAAAGTCTTAGTAGAAAGTATTTTTAAATCTACTTTATTGTGAGAAGTATAACGGAAATAAAAATGTTTTTGTTACAAGTTATATATCCTAAACTGAGAATATTTGGAAATAATCCCTTTCGTGACTATTAACATTATTTAAATGATTTGATAGACAGTTATTTGTCACATCACTTCTATTTTAATGACAGATCATTTCAATGGACTTACATATTACAATTAGTCACTCTATGCCAGTGATAAAAATCTATTATCCTCAAACTACTTGTCACTCTCACTACTTTTTTTCCCCCCAGTTTTTTGTTGCATTTTTCCCCATTACCATTTAGTCCCCTTATATCCCCAAACCCCACAATCACATCTTATCCTCTTGCAAGTTTCTTTCAAAATCTACTTCCCCTTCAGGCCAGTCTTTTAACTTCTCTTCCTTTAAGAAGTCAATTAGTTTTGTACGGAAAAAAAATAGTTAATGAGAAAGCAGTAAGTGAGTAGCAAGGGGAAAAACAAGGAGGCAGATGCTAAACATGCATAAATGTCACAGGAATCTTAGAGAAAAGAAAGTTTTAAGCCATACTCTCAATAGGTTAAATCTGTTTCTTAAAATGATTATTCATTTTCTGGGAACACTCTGTGAAGCTCTATAAAATATGTTAAACATTGTCATAACATTGCACTTGATGCATACTGAAAAGTCACATTGCTTTAAAAGATGAGAAAATTTACAGTATTGCTTAGAAGATGTATACTGCATTGCTTTCCAACATTTTGTATTATGTTACAGTAGCTCTTTGCAACATATTTATTGTGGAATTGGCATTTTAATCCTATATGTTGTCAGGCAGTAACATCTTTAATTTTTTCTGATGTCAGGCATCTTTTAACATGATAATTTGATGACCGCTCTGCTTTACTCTTTTCTTTTGTTCTGTTTTCAATTCCACTTCAAAACTTACTGTGTGAATATTTTTCCTTCCTTTGTTCACAAATATTCATCAGTTTTCCAAACCCTAAAAAGGCAATATATAGTGACGTTGTATTGTAATGAATGTAATGCTATTGTAATTTTAAAATAAGACCTTCATTAATAACATGATCCCTCTCTTTGTCTCTGTCCACTTTCTCCATTGGCTGATATTTTTCAAACTTTGCAGGAGATTTGTTTTTTCTTTTCTTTCTTTCTTTTTTTTTTTTTACTAAAATCCAGAAATTTCCATAAGACAAGTACGAAAATATGGAACGCTTCATGAATTTGCGTGCCATCCTTGCACTGGAGCCATGCTAATCTTCTCTGTATCTTTCCAAGTTTAGTATATGTGCTGCCGAAGCAAGCACCGCAGGAGATTTTCTAATGGCTTCTTAGACTTTTTTTCCCTCACAATTCTCAGAACAAAGAATAATTGTTGCCCAAGGCTAAAGGAACAATGACAGTTCTGCTTATTTTTCTGTTGTGTGTATTCACTGCCCTCCTGATTCCCTTCCAGAGTTTGGTTTTTGTTTTTTTTTTTTTTCCCCTGGGTCTACTGTTCACTGGAAGCTGAAGTACTGAAGTTACAGATTGCAAATATATTTGGAGTTTTATTTATCTCATCAGAACAGGAGCAAGACACCAAGCCTTTCCACAACTTTCCAATGAAACACCATAACTCAGTTCTGCTTTTTAAATGAAAGCCTGTGGAGACGAAATACCCATGGAAAGGGTCTCCAAGACCCCCCGCCCCTACATTTGGAGGTTCACTAGAGGGGCACATGGGACTCAGCATATACTTGTACACAGGTCTAGATTTATTACAGTGATATCACATAGATAGATAGCCAGATCAAAAGGGGGAAGGACACAAACAGAACCTGCAGGAATCCATGTGTGGGCTTCCTTTTGCTCTCTTCCTCCCACGGGGGGTTACACAGAGCACAGACTTCCACCAGCAACAAAATCGAAGCAACATGTATGATGTTTCTGCCCAGGGAAGCCTGTTAGAGACTCGGCAGCTGGGCTTTTTATTGCAGGCTGGTCACTTAGATTCATTCTGCCCATCAAAATCAAAATTCCACACTCCCAAGAGGAAAGGAGGAGTTCAGCATAAATCAATTGGTTTCAAAAACAGTTTAGACAGTGACCCATCCTTATCAGTTCTGAAAATGGTAGGAACCCTCCCAAAATCCAAGTCCCCAGATGCCAGCCAAAGCCAACCTTACAATCAGATCATTCTTAAAGATGGTATGGTATGTTAACTCTTTTCTGCACAGTGGCTAACCAAGGTAGCCTGGAAAATGGACAATCCTGGAATACCAGCAGTTTATCTAAAAATGAAGCCCTTTATACTGTAGGCTACCTACTTCAGCAAAATTATTGTAAGAGCACTTCATTTTCTGGTTACAAATATAGATTTTCCAATGTAATTTACCAGCTTTTCTTTATGAAGGGAATAGACATTGAAAACCCACAAGAAAAACAAAACAAAACAAAACAAAACAAAAAATAATTGATCTGACATTCTCCTGTCAATGGTCTCATTAACCATCTGGTCAAGATATTCAATTAAGAGGATGTTGTAATTAATCTGAGTTAAAATGTAACTCCTCCCCAATACTAGTGAAAACCAAAAGCCTATTATGATACTGGATACTACATGTCTCTCTGGACTTGCCTGGATGTTCACTGTTTAAGTTGAAGCTACTGCATATCTTTCTCTACATTTAATAAAGAATCCTTTGACATACCTATATGTTTAACTCAATTATTTTTTACTCATTTTCCCTTTCACATTAAGAATTCAGCTGCCTATCTTTAGCCACAACTGTTTTCTTTTTATTCCTTTAACCTGAAAATCTTGCTCCTCACTACTTCATACTTGAAATGGAGACATTGAACTCATTCTTCTAGCGGGTAGATGATAAATGACCCTGTGGGGCAAGTTATATCTACCCTTATCTTAAAACTATCTTATTTCACTTTGTCGGACTTGGTTAGAGAAGGAACATAGAATGGTATTTATGAGTACTGATTCTGGTGCCAGGGAGACTAGGATGTGAGGGCACTCTCCACCACTTACTGTACCCTGGTTAAGTTCCTTAACCTATCTTCAATCTCCAAATGTGGAAAACAGGGAGGAAATAATAGCTCCTCCTTTTAAGCACTGAAAGGATTAGGTAAGGACATAAAACTTAGTAAATTAAGTAAGATATTGCTTTGATGATGATGGTGATGACTCCATGACTTCCCGTACGTCAGAGTGGGCTCTAAATGCAAACATTGAATTGTACAGCTGGCCCATTACCAATGTTAAGTTTAAAACAAACAAACAAAACAAAACAAAAAACTATAGTCCATGTTTGCAATCTAGTACACTTGGTAGACTTTCTCAAAAATATACTTCCCAGTCAAAATACATTTTAAGGAGTTACTTTGAACTGAAGCAATTTAAATACATATATGTACACATTTAACACCATGGAAAAAACATATTACAGATAAATGTACTTTAGGAGTTATATATCTATGAATTTGGAATTTTTAAAAAACTCCAAAAAAATTCCAGTTATCTGTCTATTGTCCTAAAGTGGAAATGAGACTGATCTTTTTTATGCAGTTCTTACTTAAGATATTTGAAATGTTTGAAAAGCCTATCATTCTGCTTGTGGTTATGGTTTTGGAAGAGTATACTAGTTATATAAACATTGAAGATGGAAAAATTGAATTTATATAATTTGCAGTTAGAGCTGAGATGATTAACTTCAGGTTGATTTGTGTTTCTATACTGTTAAATATTAAATATTTTAAATTGTTTCTTTTGAAGCAACAGTTTATGTTTCTGGTTTTTGGACTATGGCTTCAAAGATTTAATGCCCCTCATTGGAGTATAGACATCTGACTTGCTTCAGCCAAAGGAATGTGAATAGAAGGGACTTGTTTCTGGGCTAGAGTCAGAAACATGATTTGCCTGTCTCCTTTTTTATATGCCATGGTGACTGCTGCGACTTTGGTTGCTCTATCAGCCTAAATAAGCTAGAGAACAGAGTTACAGAGCAGGGACCCAGGCAGACATGTTACATGAAAAAAAATAATAATAATAAGGCCTAACTGTTGCTATATGTTGCTACAACACTGGGCTTCTTCTGTTGCCTCTTGCACATGCCCAGACTGGGACCAAACCCACAATCCAGGCATGTGCCCTGACCAGGAATCAAACCTGCGACCTTTCTCTTTACAGGACAAAGCTCTCATCAACTGACCCACACTGTTCAGGCTAATGCTGGGCTTCTTTTTTTACTGCATAAGACTTTGTCTATCTTGACGGATACAATCTATATATTACGTTGGAATGAGTTTAAATTTGTTTTTGCTAGTTTCTACATTTTGCATTTCTAAATGGTTAAAGGCCACATTTTCAGGTCATTAAAGTAACTCTTTGCTATCCTTTACTTTCCTGGCATTTTGTTAATGAACCCAGAGACAGTGAAAGAAGATAGAGGATACTTGGCATACAGATGGGGAGGGGCATTTTGGAAAATATCAATGTTTACTTTACCTTTAATCAGTAGCCTCTCTCTTCTTCCCTAATGGTGCTTACCAGACATGTGGTACGTATTGAATGAGGGATGGAAAATGTTCTAAAAAGAAAACTACAAGCTCCAAAATGGCATCATTTGTGCTAAAAACCCATGATACCAAAACAAGACTTCATACCTGGTCTACCTGCAGTTTTTCAACCTCTCTTAATTAAACACAATCTTAAACTACCAGTCTGGCATTTTCTGGCTAAGCACCAGGAAAATAATCTGTTACATGGGCCCCCTCCACAGATGGAAGAAGCAATCTGCATGACAAAGTCCTTCCCCCAGAGAAGATGCCCCCAAATAATTCTTTCTTTTGGCAATAGCTCCCTTGCCCCACCCTTTTTTTTATATAAAAACCTTCCCTTTTGTACAAACCCTCAGAGCACCCTTCTAGTTACTAGATGGGATGCTGCCCAATGCATACATTGCTTAATAAAACCAATTAGATCTTCAAATTTATTTGGTCGAATTTGGTTTTTAACAAGTGGATGATGCAGGGCAAGGAAAACAACTGCAGCAGCAATAATAATTTTTATTTGGTGTGTGCCTATCCCATGAGGGCATAATTTTAACTGCTTGAAGTTTATGAACTCAATTAATCCTTAAAATTATCCAATGTAATAAGAACTATCATATGTACCTGTCATAGATGCGGTGCTGAGGTGCCAAGTGACTTGCCCGAGCTCACAGAGTTTCAAAATGGCAGAGCTGGAACACAAGTAGCTGTCAGGGAACCTGTTTCAAGAGCTGCTACTTAGGTATGCTAAAATTTAAATGTACGAACATCCAGAAAAGCCATTTCTTTTGGTTAGAGCTTCCAGGTAAAAGTAACAAACTAAATAAAGCAGAACAAAACCAAAAACATATAGTCTCATTGAAAGAGAAGTCGATCATTATTTAGCAAGTGAAAAGAAAGAGGACGGCCTCCATTTCTTTAAACATGCTTTACTACTGTCTAGCTAGCGGCCAGGTGGATATATGAATTCAACCTTGACCTTTTCCATTCCCCCCCCGCCCCTCCCCCTCATTCACTCATAAATGTGTTCCCTCTCTGATGTACTGGGCAGCTTGCCAGCCTCACATCCAAGTTCAGCCAAAGGAGAAACTCACTGTGCAGAGAGAAAGAGCTCACTATTGCTGTTTAGACCCCCTACTTTTATCCATTGCTATTTATTTGGCAGCCAAATTGGTAATAACGCCCTTCTACACCCTGAGTCATGAGCAAAAACATTGGGAGATCGGAAGGATTTCAATGGAATGATTCAAGAATATACTGAATTCAGGTTGAAATTCTGGGTAGAATACTGAAGTTAACTCTCCTTCCTTGGTGGCTTTCACCGGAAAGAGAGAAAGATGAAATTGATCAAAATCTCTTAGGGGATATTTCTCAAAATTTAAATATTTCTGCCTCAGGACACTAAGTATAACCCTATATTATTATAGATTATTATAGAATCTCTGGGGAATGAAAACTTCTTTTATAGAAGAAATGTTCAAACTTGGTGTTAGGAAACTATGTCTTGTTTATAAACTGCTAGAGGAAATAATTCTATAACCACATCTTAAAAAATCCAGCACATAGTCTTGTGGGAACCAGAGTAGATACCTGTTGATCCAAGCAATGCTTTTGGCCTACAGAGCTGTTAGATAATAAATTTGTGTTCTTTTAAACTGCTAAGTTTGTGGCAATCTGCTATGTCAGCAATAAAAAAAAAACAAAAAACTAATACAGGGAGTAACAGAAATCAAAGTGAAATATACATCTAAAAAGATAGTCAAGCATATACTTTGAAAAAAAGAGAAAGTCACACATAACATGGTAAATAAAAGGAAACCACAGTCTTCATTAAGAAACTGTTTTGAATATATGCAAAGGGACCAAAGTGTTTAAGAGTAGAAAGCAGCAATCTTCAACTTTTTTCACACATAAACTAATTACTAAGTTCTGCAGCACATGAAAAATATATTTTTTGCCAATCTGACAAGAAGATAGGTATAATTTTGATTCATTCACAGCAGATGGCTATGTGTCGGCTGTTGTAATTTTTTAATCTGACAACCTGAGGGAAAAGAGGTCAGTGCCCCTGACTAAACAGTCAGGTATTACCTGTTTTAAAAATTCTTGCAGCCACACTGGTTGACAATCAATTGTAAAAGAAAACATTAAGGATCCCTTTTGTTTGCTTAGCTTTTCACTGAACTTGTGATTACCGGGCTGCTACCCTCTTCAGCCACAGTTTATAAAGCTAGATTTCTATTTGCAATGCTCTTCTGTAACTCTGCTCTGGTCAAACTTCTAGTCCCCAAGTCTTCCTGCAGGAACAGTGACTCCACTATGCTCTTTGTTGGGGACCTGAACCCTGCTCCTTACTATCACAGACCAATGGACCGTTGTCCCGAGACTGACCTTCCAAATACCAGCTGCTGTTCTCTACAACCATTTCTGAGACTCAGCTGCTTCATATTGGTGGGTGTTCTCATTTTCTCCAGCACTGTTATCCTTAGCCACACCTGAAGAAGGTTCTCTACCCCTGGGGGGTGCAGCCGCTCAATTAAAACATATTTACTGAGCATCTCTTCTGTGTCCAGTGAGCATAAATCTAATCATCCAACACTTTGCACAGTGAAGAGAGTAGAGTTAATCATCATGCTAGGACAACAGGCATCACTGGGACTGCCCTGGCAAACAAGTATAGATGCCCAGAATGGCTATAACAGCTATTCCAGGGGCTTCAATTAGGGCAGTGAATAGCACAGACAAGGCTAAAATCACTGCCTTCTTGGAGATGACATTTTACTAGGTAAGACGTACAATGAAATGATCAGAAAATAATGTAGAATGTTAAATAGTGATAAGAGGGCTATGGGGAAATTTAAGGAAGAGAGAATCTCAAATGTGTGCGAGTAGGGGGTGCTAATTAAAATGTGGTGACCAGGGTAATAAGCCTCAGCCAGAAGGTCACTTCTGAGCAGAGACTTGTAGAGGACAAGGGAAAGTGCCATAAGGAAATCTGGGCGAAGAGAAGTCCAGGCAGAAAAGATAGAAAATGAAAAGGACCAAAGAAGGATGTGTGCTTCCTGTGCTCTAGGACCACGAAGACAAGTGTGCTCCAAATGGAGTGAGGAAGGTGAAGAGTAGTAGAAGTTGGAGAGGTAACAGGAGGGTATGGGTCAGGTCAAGGAGGGCTTTTCAGGCCATTTACTTGGAGTGACACGAAACTCCAAGGGAAGGTATAAAGCTGTAGACTGACATGATCTGATTCCAGTTTCAACAGGATCCTTCTGGCTGCTATGTTAAGAGCAGACTGTAGGGGTCAGGGTGAGACTAGTGCCTTGCTCACTAGGATATAACAAAGAACAAACTTCACAGGTCCTGGCATGTGGGGCCCACCCCTCTACCCCACAGACCATTAGGCCCCCAGGAGCGTGTCCCCATGGAGACCTTTCCTGCCAGTCCACCATGATGTGAATAGGCAGCAATAGTTTTCTGACAATTGCCAAGGGTCAAAATGAGACATGAACCAAAGCCACAAATATATGTTTGTAACATAAATGAAGAGTAAAAATGGTTTACCACCCTGACAACTGAGCCTCATAGGGAATACTTGCTTTGCAAATTGAAGTTTCCATAAAACAGCTATGCAAAGTACCAAAGTGCCCCAGTATAAACACTAAGCAAGCAGAAAATATGTCTGATTCCTTTGTTCCCGCAAAAAGGAGAAAGAAACATGACCCCTCATCTAACCTTTTGCACAGTGACGGAAATTGCCTGAAGCAGCCCACATCCCAGTGAAAATACAAGAGACATAGATATTAACTGTAACCTACTCTATTGAAGCAGGAAGATTTTTCCTGAAGTGTGAAGATTTAAGACATAAACTAAATTCATATCTGTGAAAATCTTGTTGCCATTCCCTCCTGCACTGTGATGGAAATATAGCCCTTAATGTTACTGTATCACTCAGATGTAGAAAAATGGTCCTCACTTCTCAGTCAAGGAAAATGAAGCTAAGCAAATTCAGGCAGAAAATAGGTTAATAACCAATCACTTCAAATATCTGGCTTGTGTCCCATACTCACAGCATTTAAAGTTTTCCACTGGACTAATTTTCCTCATTGTTCTAAGCAATGACCATGATAGAATGCTCTGGTTTCCTGAACTGAGAACTCTGCCTATGGGAAGCTTTATTTCAAAGGCAGCTTCTGTTTTTGTCATGAAGTCATTCAGCTATAAAAATTGTCCTGTCATTTTTCTGTAAGAATTTGCAACCACTGGGCAGAGGATTTATGGGAAATCACTGCACCTTTCTATCAATTGTTCTATGAACATAAAAGTGTTCTAAAAATTAGTTTAAAAACCTTTACATACCATGGACTTGGACAGCAGGCCAGGTATCAACTGTGAGAGAGGGGGCAGGGAGGGTGAGGCAGAGGAAAGAAATGGGGGGCGGGGATAAACAATTGTAATACAATGATAAATAAAATTAATCATAAAAAATAAAAACCTTTACATAATAAAAAAATTTATGAAGAATCTGTACCAACTGATTATAACTGAACCCTATGTTTTGTTGGGGCTTTCAATTGAAGATTTACATTTTCTCCACACCTTCACATTCCTGGGCCCAAAGTATCATGTTAATATTAAATTTCTACAAGGCATATTATGTGAGCATTCCTGAAGATCCTAGAAGAAATTGTTTTCATTTTCATTTAGAAGAGCATGCTGTGTGTGTGTCTGTGTATGTAAATGATCCACAAATTTTGATATAAGAAGAGCTTCATTGATTTAACAAATTACTTACTGAGTACATTCTAGTGGAGTGGCAGGCAATAAACTCTAAGCATAATAACTTGATTATTTACTGATAGCATCTGTCATGCATCTATTAATTAATCATTACTAATCCATCTACTTTCAAGTGTGAAAATTCTATATAACAAGGGGAAAATTAAAGTGAAATAAGTTTCAGGAATGTGTATAGATAATGGGCTGTATATGTAAAAGGAAAGGACAAGGCATGGAAGGCCTTATGGAGATGTTATATTTTGAGAAAACACTTTCAAAGAGGGAGGAAGCAAGTGCAGGTCTGAAGAAAGAGGACTTCAGAGAGTAGATTACCAGCACAGACACTAGGGAATGTCAGAACTGTGTGAGAACTGCGAGACAGACAATATGCCAAAAGCTCACAGTGGGAACAAGATGTCATAGCAGAGGCAGATTCAGGCTTTCTGGAACCTGAATCTTATATAATTTTGGGCTTCTCTTTAAGAGAAATAATTTGAGTGTACAAATACAAAATAAGGCATCAAATCAAAAGATGTAAAAAAAAAAAAAAAAAAATCATGATAAATTACAAACCTTAAAAAGCCATCAAGTACCACAATGACTTTCTTTCCCTCTGAAACCCCCAGGTAATTCTTAGCTCAGAATGTCATAGGTACCTCATTTCCTCCTTCTGTCTCTGAAGCTCTCATGTATGTGAGGTCTCAGACTCTCTTGTGTATGCAGAGCTCACATACATATCTATGCAATTGAATGTAGTCATTTTCTCTTGTTCATCTGTCTCTTGTCTATGATTATTAGGTCATCTGAAAAATCTTTGAAGATGAAGAAAAGTTTCTTCCCTCACTACAGTATAATGTGAACCCTTCTGGTCAGTTGGGACTAAGGAACTTCCTGGTGTTCACTGCAATCACATCTAAAATTCAGTAGGGCTCCTCATAGAGGTAGTGTCTTGATGTTTGTCACGTAATCCTTAAGGATTCATTCTAGGAGTGGAAATTTCAAGCATAAATATTGCCAATGATAAAAGTATTGTATCAAAGAGTGACATCAGGTAAATGACAGCCTGAGATGTCCCTCTGATCTCTCCCCTAGATGTTTCAACAACGTGAACAGCTATGATTCAACAAAGGATTCCCTGCTCAACGCACAAACACATCTGGCAGATTCACCCACTGAAACACTGAAACACCTGAAGGTGAGCAAATGAAAGCAAACAGGGGAGGTGGGAAGAGAGCAGCGTGGAAATGGTGCCAGGATCACAGCCCAGAGCTCACAGCCTGGAGATCACTGTGGGTCTCAACCCAGAGAGAAGAGAAATGAGGTTGCCACTGGCATTTCCTTCATCCAGGAGGAGCAGGAAGATGCCGTGCATATTCCTGCAGGAGTGATTAGTACATGCTACAGCTGAACCCAGTGACCAGGGCAGGGACAAAGCACAGAGGTGCAAACACAGATGTCTGGAAAGTGCCAGTCTGGAAAATGCCATTCCAGACAAAGAAACAAATCCGTGGAGCCTGGCTGCTTTCGCTCAGCACTCCCTCTTCCACCCTGCCAGAGCAAGCAGCAGGCCTCAAAAGCAGCCGTAGCACTGAGTGTGAGGATGCAGGGCACATTACCTGCAACCCTGAGAACTGGTACGATGGAAACTTTGTTTACCTCTGAGCAGCAAGTGCACTCCGCAACTAATCCCAGGCTCAGGTGGAAATATAGAGGGAGGCTGCTGAGGTCTGCCAGTCACCACTGCTGGGAGAACAGGGCAACCAAGGCAGCAACCAGCTTCCCCCAGCTCAACCCACCTCCACCCATTGTGTCTGCACTGCCGGCAGCAGCTGAATGCAGGAGATAGCACCGGGATTTCATAGATTTGGAACCCCATCACCCACCACATTCCCCTGTGGGGCTGGCCTCCTAACATCAAGGCAACCCAAATACGGAGGAGCCTCTCACCTTCCCAGGGAACAAGGAATATTTTCCACCACCTTGCAGAGATCTGAAAAGCCAGAGCAGTACAAGAGAACTAAGAAAAACTTTTGTTTCAGCTCTACCTACTAGAAAACAATAGTAAGACTTCTTATTAATCTATTAGACAAGTTCCATTCATATATAGATGACTAGACAGAGAAGGAATCAAACAATATGAATGAGGTAGCTTGAAAGAAAATGAAAAATCTCCAAAAAATAAACTTAAAGACATTGAAATATGTGATTTAAATGCTAGAGAATTCAATATGGCAGTTCCGAAAAAAACTCACTGAGTTACAAGAAAACATAGATAGGCAATTTAATGAACTCAGAAATAAAATCAATGAACAAAACAAGTACATTGCCAAAGGCAGTTTAATGAACTCAGAAATAAAATCAATGAACAAAACGAGTACATTACCAAAAAAGAACCAAACAGAAATTCTGGGGATGAAAAACTCAATAAAAGAGATCAATAATAAATTAGTGAGCTTAGGAAATAAAGCTGACCAGATGGAGGAAAAAAAAAATTAGTGACATCGAAGATAGAAATCTAGAAATGATGCAGAAGAAAGAAGAGAGAGACATGAACACACACACAAAAATGAAAGAACTCTATGAGACCTACCTGACTCAATGAGAATGAGAAATATAAGAATAATAGGCATACTAGAAGAAGAGAGGGAAAGGGAAGAGAGAACCTATTCAAATGAATAATTAATGAGAACTTCCCAAAACTATGGAAAGAACTAGATGTTCATATACACAAAACAAACAGAACATCTAATTACCATAGTTCAAAAAGATGTTCTCCAAGGCACATTGTATTAAACTGTCAAAAATTAACAACAAAGAATGAATTCTCAAGATAGCCAGGGAAAAGAAAACAGTGACGTGTAAAACAAACCCCATTAGGTCATCAGATTCCTCAGCAGAAACCCTACAATCTAGGAGAAGGAAATCAAATATTCAAACTACTGAAAAAGAGAAATTACCAGCCAGGAATAATATATCCATCAAAGTGAGTCTTTAGATATGAAGGAAATACAAAGAGTTTTCTAGACATACAGAAGCTGAGGGAATTTACCACCAGAAGACTTCCATTACAGAAAATAACCAAGAGGATTAGCCTACCAGAAACAAGAACAAAAGGTCACAAAACTACAAGTAAGGTTACCAATAGGCAGACAGAAGCAGGGTATTACAACCTTTTTTAGAATACAGCCCTATACACTTAAATATCACATAAAGATTAAATGAGATAATAATATTAATAAAGAGGAAGAAGACAATACCTACTGCAACTCAAAAATGAACTCATAGGGTACATAGGAATAATTAGTGACAACAAAAACATGAAATGGAAGGGGGTGAAGGCCCAAATTTGCAGAAGAGGATAGAGATTAGGTGCATTCGGAAGAAATAAAACCTACAGTATACATGAAACTTCCTTTCACATAAACGTAATGGTAACCACACAGAGAAATCCAAAAATGAGAGACAAAACTTAAAAAAAAGAAAGAAAAAACAGTGGAAAAATATAGAATACCACCAAACAAAACAACGAACAGAAACACAAAGGAAGAAAACAATGGAGGCACAGAGCTACAGGAAAATAAAAGATAAAATGGCTATAGTAAATCCGCATACAACAATATCATCTTAAATGTAAACTAACTGAATTCACCAATGCAAAGGCACGTAGTAGCAGACTGGATCAAAAGGCAAAACCTGCCCTGGCTGGTGGCACAGTGGATAAGGTGCCAGCCTGCAAACCTAAAAGTTACTGGTTCGATCCCCAGCCAGGGCACATAACCAAGTTGCAAGCCAGGTCTCCAGCCAGGTCCGTAGCTGGAGGCAGGTGAAAAGCAACCAGATGTTGGTGTTTCTCTCTGTCTCTGCCTCTCTCTCCCTTCCCTTCTCTCTGGAAATAATAAATAAATTTAATCATTAAAAAAAAAAGCAATACCTAATCATATGTTGCCTTGAGAAGACACATCTTAGCTGCAAAGACAAAGTTAGATTCAAAGTGAAGGGGTGAAAAATTATTCCCAAGCAAGTGGTATCACAGAAAAGAAGGTATGGCCATAATTACATCTAACAAAATAGATTTCAGTATAAAGCTAACAAGAGAAAAAGATGGACATTTTACATATAATGATGAAGGGGACACTACATTAAGAAAATATAACACTTTGAGAGAGACAGACACTATCAGGGAGCACCAAACTCTATAAAGCAACTACTAACAGAACAAAAGGGAAAAACTGACAAAAACAGTCATAACAGGGGACCTAAGTACTTCATTGACAGCTATAGATAGATAATAAACAGAAAATAAATAAATCAATACCAGGCTTAAATGACACATTAGACTAAATGGACATAACTGACATTTACAGAACCTTTTATCCCAGCACATTAGATTATATATTCTTCTCCAGTGTACGTGGAACATTCTCAAGAACAGATCATGCGCTGGGAAACAAAACTAGCCTCCACAAACTTAAGAAGATTGAAATTGTACCAGGCATATTTTCTGACCACAATGCTTTGGAACTAGAAATCAACTGCAAAAATGGCATTAAAAATTCCCCCAACTATGTGGAGATCAAACAATATGCCACTGAAAAAAAAAAAACAACACAGGGTCAGAGAAGAAATAAAAAAAGTGAGATCAAAACTTATATTAAAAAAAGAGTGAGAATGTCAACACAACATATCAAACCTTTTGGGATGCAGCAAAAGTAGAAATAAAGAGGGAGGTTAATATCATCGCAGGCCTATCTCAAGAAACAAGAAAAATGCCAAGTGGACAACCTAACATTACATCTCTATAAGGGCTTTAAAAAGAAGAACAAATGTAGCCCAAAGCCAGACAAAAATAAGTTCAGAACCATGTGATTTCACTCATTTGTGGGATATAAAACAGAAAGCAACAAATAAACAAGAAAAAAAAGACAAATAGAAACTCATTGAAATAGCCAACAGTAGGGTGGTTACCAGAGAGAAGTAAGGTGGTGGAATAGTAAAGAGTAAAGAGGGTTTAATATATGGTGACTGAAAATTATCTGACTTTGGGTGCTGGGAATGAAATGCAATATACAGGTGATATATCATAGAACTGTATATTTGAAACCTATATAATTTTATTCACCTATGTCATCCAAATAAATTTAATAAAAGAAAAAAAAGAAAGAAAGGAAGTTCTCTCTAAATTTAGGGACTGGTTATGTGAGGAATTGTTAGAAAATGAGCCCTCAGTGTTTGTGAGCATTCATGGCTCCTGCTGCAATGCTTAGAATAAAATTCAGACACATCAAATATCACTCCTGCTTTTACTTTGGCTTTCCATTCAACATCTAAGCCATAGGCAAGAGGGAAAATATCTAAATTAATAGGACCATGTGGTCAAGAATTTTAGAATACAAAGAGACTCTATAGATCTTCAGGGTTGGTTTCTCATCCACAGTCTAGAGATACTGATACATATTCATCCAGCAGTGTGAATATTTGCACTAATGGAGAAGGTATTTCTGTCCCAGTCAGCTAATTCCATACTTGGGCTGTTCTAACTACTTTGTATGTTGCCTCTGCATCTGTCTCTGTAAAATTGCCACCATTGGTCTCAATTCTGCTAAATGGAGCAAAAGAGAATAATAACCATGACTCATTTCAAAACTCCCAAAACCTCATTTCAAAAATGGTAAGACCACTCATATATTAGTGTTACTTTAGTGACCCACATTATTCACTGCACTTCCCTTATTTATTCATATCTGCATTAGAACCAGGACCTTAGAAACTCATAGTTTCCGAATGATGTTTGATTATTTTTGAATACCATGTGAGCTCTACATCCACTGAGCTAGACATAACACTCCAATTAATTTAGAATAAGATTTCATTAGTTTTTCCAATGGCAGAGCTCATACTGCTAATTCATATTGAGGAACAACCCCAACCCTCCCTTTGGGTCCCCAACCCTCCCTTTGGGTGTTTTTCACTTTAACTGCTGTCTTGCTGGGTCCCCTTCCTCCATTCAGTACTGGTAATTGATCTTTTGGACTTTAAGACGAAGCTCTTATTTTCCCTTAATAGACTTCACCTTGTTTCACCTCATCATTCTATTCCATAGGGTTCCATCATACTTTTGATGGCATTATCTGAGGTCTCATCCAATTGCCCTCTGCAGAAAAGAGTTAACACAGCAGGCTTGAAACGGGTAGCCTCTGAAAGCCCTGCTTGCAAACCTGGCCTTTGCCTAGTGTGTGGGAGTTAGGATTTCAGGGGGATTCTTAACACTCCCTAATTGATAAAGTGTTTACTATTGCCTAGACTATGATTTGTTACACAAACAATGTGTTCTATTCTGGGCACCAACCTTCCTTCTGGGAGTATGGACTTCTGCTCCACAAGAAGCAGAGGCTACCTATGTGACCAGCCTCCAGTACAAACCATAAACTGCCACTCAAAAGGCTACCATGAGCAGAAACATTATACACATATTGCTGCATTTTAATTGCTAGGGTTAAGAGATGCTGTGTGTGACCCCTAGTGGGAGGAAGAGAGAATAAGAACTAAGGAGGCTGGCACAGGGATCCCTCCAGATCCCACCAATTTCTTTCTCCCTTAGGATTTGGCCCTGTATCTTGACTACATTGCTGTGATACACCTTAGCCCTGAGTAGTACTGCACACCGAGTCTCATGAATCTTTTCCCATGAATCCTTGTAGCGAATCTCTGAATGTGGGTTTGGTACTGAGAACCCTGCTACACCTCTTGACTTTGAACCACCTGCAGATCTAAATTGCCTGATTCCTACTATTAAGCAGGGGTTGGGGGCTCAAGAATGACCATGACAGCCCATCCTTTATAAGCATACGTCTGTTTTCACTCATCTGGGGGGGCTAATAATGACACTGAATGTTTAATTATGGTGTCTGCCATTCAACAAAGCAGTGTTTCCCAAACGTATTCTGAGAGCTTTCATCTCACAAGACTCCACCTAAATAAAAGGACCCCAATATCACGTATTTGGGGAGAATTTTCAATACAGTAGACTGCCCAGAGTCGTTCTCAGCACCTCACAGCAGGGTCCATAAGTGACACACTCCCTGAACAAAGAACATGTGTTTTTCTTCCTGCAACTCTTTCAAATACACCAAAGAAATGAAGATCGTAGTATAAAAATTACCAATATAACTCCCACCTAGAAATATTAGATGGTAACATTTGCCACACTTGCTCCAGTGCATTAAAAAAATTTTTTTGCAAATTAAGTTTATGTTGCATGTCTCTTCAATGGTATCCCAAGAAGTCACTATTACCTTGGAAGTGCAGTTATGTTTCTTGTCCATGTTTTCATACTTTTACCATCTATTTATGTGGAATTGTTTTAGGTGTGTTTAATATTTACAGAAATATAATTGTTGTGTCATAATGTGATGAATTCCTGCAAGCTTTTTTTTTTTTTTTGGTGTAATGATCCTCCATATATATTTTCACTGATTTATACCATGTAATGTTATAACTATACCAACCATTGTTTTAAATCCTCACCTAAGGATATGGTTATTGATTTGAGAAAGACAGGGAGAGAGGGAGCGAGAGAGAGAGCTGAGAGAGATATAGATTGCCTCCCATATGGGTCCTAACTGGGGACTGGACCTGCAACCTAGGTATGTGCCCTGCCTGACTGGGAATTCAACTGGCAACCATGTGGTATATGGGATGACTCTCCCATCAACTGGGCCACTCGACCAGGGCAGGCACGTTACCAACCATTTTTAATTAAGAATGCCTATTCCTAAGCTATACTTATACTTAATAAATATTATACTTAATAAATTAAAGTCTCTGCAGATGGATACAAGCCATCAGTATTTTTTAAAGTCTCCTTGGTGATTCTAATGTGCTTTGGAGTTTGAAGACCAGTACCCTACCCTATGACTTACAGTTTTACTTGAGAGATTAAGGGGGTATAACTTTATATGAAAAAAACAGGGATATTTCATAGAGAATGCAAAATTCATGGAACAGTCAAGTACCTTGGCCAAGGTCTCCCAGTTGGGAAGTGGTAGAGACAGGATTCACATGCAGGCAGTAGTTGCCTATTCTGCTACTGGTGGTACCTGGTTTGAAAGCGTGGTCCCTAGTTGTTGGTTTGAAAGCATCGCTTTAGTCCAGTTCTCAGTGTGGTCCACCAACCTACAGCATCCACATTACCTGGAAACTTGCTATAAATGCAGATTACCAGGCCTAAACGCAGACCTGAATCACTTTCAGGCAAAACTAGCAATTTATATTTTAACAATCCCACCAGGTGATATAGGTGCACACTGAGGTTGGAGAACTACTTTTAGTCTCTCAATTTTAAAACCCTCCTACCAATTTAACATTAAGTTTAGTGAACGTGATTATATTGTTCCTATTTTTCCCTTTCCTTTTTACCAACTGTCAACTTTCCATTTCCTTTTTTCTACTCTTATCCTTTTTTTTCTCACTACAGGTATTTTTAATATTCATCTTTTACTACATGGCAGCTTTGACCATATTTAAAATGTTTAGAGTCTCAAAAATTAAAAAAAGAAAGAAAGAAAAGATACAATATCTGTGTTGCCAAAATAAGGCATGCCTCTTTTGAACCAGGAAATATATAAGGCCCTGAGCATGTTCAATGCTAAAGTCTTTCTATGAGACCAAAACTACCTGTACATTTTATGCAATCATCTCACTTTACAAACAACCCTGAATATTTTTTAGGAGTTAGAAAAAATAATCTTTAACAATCAAACTACAATAAATCTTCCAGTCAAGATGGTGGCTTAGGTAAACATGGCTTGCCTCCTTACACAACTATATCAAAATTACAAATAAACTACAGAACAATCATCATTCATAAATCATGCTAAATGGGAGTCACACGACTATGGAATTAAAGAAGAAACCACACTGAGACTGGTAGGAGTGGCAGAACCACAGAATGGGCTGGCTCTACACCCATGTGTGGCAGATAAAAATGGGAGGGACATCTCACACCAAGCTTTCCAGCCCAGGGTTCCAGTGCCAGGAAGACAATTCTCCGTAACTTCTGGCTATAAAAATCAGTGTAACAAGCAAAACAGAACCAAATATATGAATACAGTGAATAGGCCTTCAGTGGTCAGGGAGAAGGGGGTTGGGGGGAGGGGGGAGGCAGAGGCAAAGAAGGGGAGCAGTTCAGGAACCATGGACATGGACAACAGGTGGGATTGACTTTGGGGAGTATGGGTGGGTGGGGAGGAGGACAGAGGGGAGCAAAAAGGGGATGGATGTAATACAACAACAATAAAATTTAAAAATAAATTAATTAATTAAAAAAAGAATCAAAACAACTTTGTAAAAGAAGAAAGGAGATGGAGGACTAATACAGTTTAATTTCAAGACTTATTGTAAAATATAATCAACTTAGCATGGAATTTGTGCAAACACAGAGAAATTGATGAAACGGAGTATTCAGAAATATGGACAACTTACACCTATAAGCTAACAAAGGTAATTCAGTGGAGAACTCTTTTAAAATGAAAATCTGGAACTATTTGTATCTGATATCATCTAAAAAGTTAAATTTAAACAGATGACAGATCTAAATGTAAAACTTAAGATTATAAAATTATAAAACTTTTAGCAGAATGGAAAAAAGTAAAAACTTTGTGACCTTTGGCTAGGCCAAATTTCCTTAGCCATAACACAAAGAACACTCCATCAAGGAACAAATTGATAAATTGGACTTCACAAAATGTAAAAACTCAGTTCTTCGAAAGATACTGTTAACACAATAAAAAGACTTTGTTCTAAAGGAGCTCATGGTCCAGCCAAACTTTCCAAACTACTAAGAGAGGAATCCAGATCAGAGCGTCACTCTCTGCTATTTATAGGATATATGCTTGCTTGAATATGTTCCTTACTCAAATTCACAACTTTTTTATCTGTAAAATATGGGTGATAATAATAAAAATTAACTGAGAGAGTCTCTGTAATAATGTAGAGTGAATAGCCCAGAGACAGATAATATTGATTTTGGACTGATATGTCACTTCATTAAAGTATTTTTTAATATATATGAGGTCTGTCCAAAAAGTATCAAGCCACAGTCAATATAATTAAAACAGTTTGCACAGCCAATACTTTTGGGACAGACCTCATATGCATGAATACACACATATACACACACATATAAACATATATGTGCATACACACAATACATATATATATATACACGTACATGTATGCATGTAGATATATATGGAAAGTGAGATAAGCTACCAACTGCTACTACTTATTATCTGTTTCCTTATGAATGTATCATAAAGCCTAATGAACGTATTGATTTAAAAAAAAATTATGCGGAACACTAAATAGCACTTAGCTGCAAAACAATGCAAAAAATGAGGAATCTATAAAACAACTCTTTGTATTGGTATCTAAAAAATACCTGCCATGAAAAGGTGCTCAAATAGAAATATATTGAATAAAATGAGAGCTAATCATCAACACAGAGTAAGAAGAATTTATTGTCTAGTATCAGTTGCATAATGATAAGTTCTGTGACATTTTCAAATGATGAAGGGAATTAAGTCAAAACAAAGAGTTCACAAATCATAACACTAAAACTTTTATTTGCTGACTCTATTTATTATAAATAATACCGTGAAGGTTTATTTCATGTGTCAGCTAGACTGGGCCTTTGGGTTCCCAGATACATGATCACACATTATTCTGGGTGTATCTGTAAGGGATAGGATTAATATTTGAATTGGACAAAGATACCTACTTTCACAATTTTTATTCAAGAAAGTACTGGGGGTCTTAGCCAAAGCAGTCTAGAATAATAAAAGGATCCAAATTAGAAAGGAAGAAGTAAAACTCCTTATTTGGATGTGAAATAATATTATATAGAAACCTTAAAGACTCCATCCCAAAACTGTTAGGATTAACAAATTCTGTAAAGCTGAAGAACATAAAATCAATAATAAAAAATCAGATGCACCATGGACATGGACAACAGGTGGGATTGACTTTGGGGGGAATGGGTGGGTGGGGAGGAGGACAGAGGGGAGCAAAAATGGGATGGATGTAACACAACAACAATAAAATTAAAAAAAGAGAAAAGAAAATACCTGAAAAAAAAAAATCAGATGCATTTCTATTACAATCAACACACTATCTGAAAGGGAAACTGGAAAAAATCTACTTACAATTGGAACAGAAATAATGATATCTATAGAACTAAATTTAACCAAAAATGTAAAAAAGCTCTACATTAAAAAATATAAAACATTGATGAAAGAAATTGATGATAACCAACTAATGGATAGTTATTACATACTCATAGATTGGAAGACTTAATATCATTTAAATGTCCATACGGCCCTGGCTGGTGTGGCTCAGTGGATTAAGCACCGGCCTGTTAACCAAAGGGTTTGTGGTTCAATTCCCAGTCAGGGTACATGCCTGGGTTGCAGGTCAGGGCCCCAGTTGGGAGCATGAAAGAGGCAACCACACATTGATGTTTCTCTCCCTCTCTTTCTCCTTCTCTTCCCCTCTCTCTAAAAACAAAACAAAACAAAAACAAAAACACAAAAACCCTATTTTTAAAATGTCCATACTACCCCAAACCATTTATAGCTTCAATACAATCCCTATCAAGATTCCAATGGCATCTTTCACAGAAATAGAAAAAACTAATCCTAAAATATGTGTGGAACCACAAAAGAACCCAAATAGCCAAAGTAATCTTGAGAAAGGAAAACAAAGTTAGAGAGGTACCACTCTTTCTGCTTTCAAACTTTATTGCAAACCTACAGTAATCAATACAACATGCTACTGGCATAAAGAGACATGTACAACAATGGAACAGAACAGAGAACTCAGAAATAACCCAACACATACATGACCAATTAATTTATGACAAAATAGGTAAAAATATACGGGGTATGGTAAAAGTAGGTTTGCAGTTGTGAGTATGCAAAACACAGAGTTTATTCTTATATTCTTTATTACTTATTGTATTGTTTTCCATCAACAACTGTAAACTTACACTTTGTGCAATGGGAAAAGGAAAGTCCTTCAATAAATGGTATAAGGAAAAACTGATAGTAACATATCAAAGAATGAAATTGGACCCCTATCTTACCCCATATATAAAATTCAACTCAAATTAGATTAGAAACTTGGATGTAAGACCTGAAACCATAAAATTCCTAGAAAAAATATAGATGGTAAACTCCTTGACAATAATCTTGGTGATGTTTTCTTGGATTTGAAACCAAAAGCAAAGGGAACAAATTAAAAATTTAAAAAGTGGGCCTATATATCAAACTAAAAACTTCTGCAGGCCCTGGCTGGTAGCACAATGGATAAGGTGCCGACCTGCAAACTCAAAGGTTGCTGGTTCGATTCCCCAGCCAGGGCACATAATGAGGTTGCAGGCCAGGTCTCCAGCGAGGTCCGTGGCTGGAAGCAGGTGAAAGGCACCTACACTGATGTTTCTCTCCCTCTCTGCCTCTCTCCCTTCCTCTCTCCCTGGAAATAATAAATAAAATAAAATCTAAAAAAACAAAACAAAACAAAAAACACTTCTGCACAGCAAAAGAAACCATCAACAAAACATAAAGGCAACCTATACAATGGAAGAAAATATTTGTAAATCATATATCAGATAAGGATTAATGTCCAAAATACATAAAGAACTCATACAACTCAATAGCAAAGAACCCTAAACAATACAACTAAAAATTAGGCAGAGGAACTGAACAGATATTTTTCCAAACGAGAAATCCAAATGGCTAATAGGTCGTTGAAAAGCTAACTATTCAACATAACTATTCATCAGGGAAATGCAAATCAAAACTACAATGAGACTTCACCTCACACCTATCAGAACAGCTAACATCAAAAAAATAAGAAATAACAAGTGCTGATGACCATGTAAAGAAAAGGGAACCTTTGTGTACTGTGGGTGGGAATATAAATGGGTGCAGCCACTATTAAAAACACTATCGAGGTTCTCTAAAAATTATACATAGACCTACCATATATTTATATAAATACTACTATAAACTATCAAAAATAATATGAACTACTATCCAGATAAATAGAACTACCAGAAATGGATTTCAGCATTTTACTTCTGGGTATACATATATACATATATATATCCACACTTGATTTTAGCCAAAAGGCTGAGAAGTTATATATATATATATATATATATATATATATATATATATATATCTCCAATGGAAATGAAATCACTGTCTTAATACTGAGCCATCATCATCATCAGTATCTGTGCCCTCATGTACACTGCCACATTATTTACAATAGCCAAGGCATGGAAACAACTTAAGTATCCATCAATGAAAGAAGGAATGAAGACTATGTTATACATATACACAATGAAATATGATTCAGCTATAAAAAATAAAATACTGCCACTTGTGACAAATGGATGAACCTTGGAGGCATTATGCTAAGTGAAATAAGTCAGACAAAGAAAGAGAAATAGTGTATGATTTCACTTAAATGTGGAATAGAAAAATACCAAACTCAGAGATGCAGGAAACAGGTTAATGGTTGGCAGAGGTGGGGATGGAGAGTGGGGAAAATGGGTGAAGGGGGTCAAAAGGTTGAAATGTCCAATTATACGTTCTGAGAATGTAATGTACAGAATGGTTAGTATGTTAACAATATGATATTGTATATTTGAAAGTTGGTAAGAGAGTAGATTTTAAAAGTTCTGATGAGGAAAACTTTGTCACTACGTGAGGTAATTAATGTTAACTAAACTTATTGTGGTAAACATTTTGTAAACATATATCAAATTGTATGTTGTGTGCCTTGGACTCATACAATATTACATATCCATTATAGCTCAATAAAACTGGGAAAAAATCTTACCTGAAAAAATTGGAACTGGTAGACTGATTAAAGCAGTTTGCCTTCCCCCCTGTGGGTAAGCCTTATCTAATCAGCTGAAGGTTTGAATAGAACAGAAAGGCTGACCCTTCCTTAAGAAGAAACTCCTCTTGTCTGACTGCTTTCCTTTTGGGGCATTGTTTTGTTTTGTTTTTTTCTTCAAACTTAAACTGACACATCAGGTCCTTCTGGTTCTCAAGCCTACTGGCCTTTAGACTGAGCCTTCATCAGCATTCCTCAGAGTCCAGTTTGCTGACATATCTTAGGCCTTGTGAGCTTCCATAATTGCATGAGCCAATTTCTTTTAATAAACCTTCTCATATCTATATCTACAGCTATAGCTGTAGCTCTGGAGAACTTGACGAATACAAATATTGACCACAAACATTGTATTTTATGGCCCTATACTCATGTTTTTTAAAAACAGGACTGCTCTGGAATTTTCTCATTTTGTGCTTGTATTTAGTTTTCAATTTCTCATTTAAGAAAAATTGGATAGAATGCTTTTGTTAATACATAACAGGGAAATTTTAAATCCTAGCCCATGCTTGTTTGTTGACTTTCCCATACAAAACTTGGTTTTTTACCTATTTTCCTAGGAGGTAATAATGAGGGATGAAATATATGAGAAACACTATCTTATCCTTAGTATACAGATAAGCATTCAACAGTATTATTATTTTAAATATTTGCAGAATAAAATTGTAGGAATAAATTATTAATTAATCATGGGAATATAATGAGAAAATGTTCTACAAAATCAAGACCTCTTCTATTCAAATAGATTCTGACAGTAAAGTCTACAATGGAATCTTTCAAGGAAATTCTGAAAGTATACAATTATATTGAGATAAGCACTGGTGTTAAGCAAACATAGAATAGAATTATATCTCATTGAGAAACTGACCATGTGGTTGTTTTCCATCTCTTCTATGTTTCTATCATTAAAACAAACTTAACAGACATTGTCATTATTCTATTTCTTTACAGAATCAACAATTAAATGCCTCTAAAACTGATTAGGTAAGCTTATATTGTGACATTTGATATTTGATCCTTTGCTGTCTTCATAAACTCTGTTTATAGAATACCATGAGCTTACAAAGAGAAATAGACACTTCAAAAAAGATACAGTAACCAAAGCCATGGGAATAAAACTTTAAGTGAAAAATAGGCATTTTATTCATAATTACCAAACATTTGAGAGCACTTAAAATATTCTGACATTCTAGCTTGACCTTAAGAATAGAGATCATGTTTGAGTCTTCTATGTATCTCCAGAATCATAGTGTCGGACACATATTTGGAGTATATGGATGATGCTTGAATTAATCATAAATAAATTATAAATACCTAGGTTGGTCTTATGTCTGCCACTATAATATCCTTGAATTGTAAGAATGTATTTTCTAATTTTAATTTCCATACACGTGTGTAGTATCTTGTATATATTTACTTGGGACAATAAGGGATGACAGATGGCAATTTTCTTTCTTTTTGTTCTCATCAGTTTGTCCACTAGTATACAAATCCCATGGGAACAGACATAGTCTTCCTTTGTTACTAATATATGCCCAAATCCTAGACTAGTGCCTGGGCCATATTAAATATTCAGTGAACATTTGTTGAATGAATTGATGACAATTTGAGATCAGTGGTATTCTCAACCATGGTGGCTTGTTCCTTACAGCATAACTGAAAGCTTCAAAAAAAAAAAAGGTTTACTGAGTGGCAATGAAAATACAAATGAGGTTGGAGGGAATGAATACATCCACATGGTTATGTGCTTTCTCTGAGAAGGTACCTAAACCTTCCTTTTCCCTGCCAGGGCAAACCAAAGTCTGTGCTTAACAGGACACAAACCGGCCAGCCAGTTAAAATGGGTGAATGTATCTAGGATGCCACTGACGTGATCACTGAAACTGTCCATATTGGGGTGCAGACAGGAGAGAAGGGATGTGTTTCTAGGGCTGCCCTGAAAGATTAAGAGAGGACAGAGTGAAGAATGAGTTCAAAAAGTGAAAGACGGAAAGATACCACAAGTCACTGAGACTTTGGAGGCCAGAGGCCATGCCCTGCTGTCTGGGAAGTGTTAACTTGACAATGAATGGGAGGAGCAATTGGAGCTCACTGGAGTAGTAAGGTGTCAGACCCAACAGAACTGTCCTTAGGTGGACGTGAAGCCATTCAAACAAAGTTTTGTGATAGTTAATGCAACCAATGATACCACAAAAGAGCTATGTTTCATGAAACAATCACATTAGGACAATACTCAAGTAAGTTGCTCAAAGAAACCATGCAGCCAGTTAACTCAAAATAGTTGCACTTCCTGGCTGGTGGCTCAGGGGATAGGTACTGGCCTGTGAACCCAAAGTTTGCAGGTTCGATTCCCAGCCAGGGCACATAACCAGGTCTCCAACCAGGTCTGTAGCTGGAGGCAGGTGAAAGGCAACCATACATTGATGCTTCTCTCCCTTTCTTCCTCCCTCCCTGCCCTTCTCTGTGGAAACAATGAATAAAATAAAATTAAAAAAAAAAACCAGTTGCATTTATATTCCTGAATAACATTTTAAAATTTCATACACACCAGATGCCCAACACTGAAAGGCCCTGTCGGAAAGCCTGAGACGGAACCTATAAAACCTCAAAGCCCTCGGCCCCCTCTCCTGCACCCCTGCCCCAAAAATGTCAATGTCGCAAGCCCCTTGCACCTCCACCCCAGCATGACCCTCCACTGCCCCCGTACCACATGCTCCCTCCCCCTGGCTCATCACACTTCCGGTGCCACCTCAGAGAGAACTGCCAGCGCCTGTGGCCTAAAACCTTAGTGCTCTGGTATCGGCGCCTTGTCGCCTACTGCGGGGACACTCCAGGGCCTCGCGGCCTCCACCTTCAGCCTCACCGCAGCCGCCCCGCAGCCGCCCCGCAGTTCGGGCTTCCCGCCTGCCGTCCGTCCGTGCCGTTTGCCCTCGGTGACCCGCTTCAGTGACACGCTTCGGTGACCCGCTCCGGCGCCCGCAGACATGGCGCTTCGGCCCGGGCCCTCCTTCCTGTTCCAGAACTACCAACCTGAATGCGAGGCCTTCGTCAACCACCAGATCAGCCTGCATTTCTACGCCTCCTACGTGTACACGTCCATGTCCGCCTACTTTGACCGTGAAGATGTGGCCCTGAAGCACTTCAGCAAGTTCTTCTGTCAGCGGTCCTGCAAGGAGAGGGAGTACGCGGAGCAGCTGATGTGGCTGCAGAACCAGCGAGGAGGCTGTGTCCGCCTGCAGGACATCTGCAGTCCGCAGTCGGGAGAGTGGGAGAGCGGCCTGAAGGTCCTGGAGCGGGCCTTGCGCCTGGCGAGGAAAGTGAACCAGAGCCTGCTGGATCTGCACCACATGGCCACCGAGAAGAAGGACGCCCACCTGTGCAGCTTCCTGGAGCAGCGCTACCTGCAGGAACAGGTGATGTTCATCAAAGAGTTGGGAGACCACATCACCAGCCTGCGCAAGATGGGAGCCCCGGAATCCGGCCTGGCAGAGCACCTCTCTGACAAGCTCACCCTGGGTGACAGCAAGAAGAACTGATCCCGGACTGTCTTCCCGATAGCCCCCGGGTGACGTTCCCTGGTCACCGTGCCCAGCGTGTCTGTTGCCTTATTGCCCTTGCAAAACATTCGCTTAAGCTTTTATGTTCGAGTTTTACCCTTTCTGCGAATAAACTTACTGGTTCCTAAGTAAATAAAGGCCTTTCATTGATTCGTGTGTGCAAAACCCTCACCTTTTAAGTTTTTTAAAACAGGGATCCAGGAGTGTCTCCACCCACCCGTGCCCCAATCCCCTGCAGCTCGGGATCTCCAAAGATGGAGGAGGTGTTCCCTGGGGCCCTGGATGGAGGGAGTGGGTAGTCCCTGGAGCTTGGCTTGTGGGAGGAGGTATTCCCTTCCCCCTCCCTCGCCCTCCTCCCCCTCCCTCGCCCTCCTCCCCCTCCCTCGCCCTCCTCCCCCTCCCTCGCCCTCCTCCCCCTCCCTCGCCCTCCTGTACCACCCACCACCTGCCAACAATTGCAGGAAACCGGCTCACCTTTCATCTTCCGGTCCCACCTCCCGTCTTCCGGTCCCGCCTCCCGTGTTCTGGTCGTGTCTTAGAACCAGCCACGAGCTACTAGCAGCCAAGCACCTGGGCCCGCCTGTCTCCAGCCAGCCTGGTTGCCTACTCCAGGGACATTCTGAAGTCCCGACAGCCATCACTGCCGATTCAGCCTCCGGCTAACCTCATCTACCACCATGGGGATCATCCGTGGCCGGCACAGCCGCCGCCATCACCCTCGCCGCCGCCCGACCCACAGCACCCCCGTCAGCCCTCGTCAGGAAGCTTTGTTGGCCGCCTTGGCTGGAGGGCCCGACCTGCAAGGCGGATTGGCTGCACTTCCAGGTATGGTTCCTGGAGGCATGGCCCCACCACCACTGGTGCCCCCGCCGCCATCACAGGTGCGCCAGAACTACCACGTGCGCTGTGAGTCTGCGGTCAACAGGCAGATTAACCTGGAGCTCCACGCCTCCTACGTGTACCTGTCCCTGGCCTTCTACTTTGACCGCCAGGAAGTGGCCTTGAAGCACTTCTCCACCTTCTTCTTGTGGCAGTCCAGGAAGGAATGGGAGCAAGCCCAGATGCTGATGCGGCTGCAGAACCGGCGAGGGGGTCGTATCCGCCTGTTCAGTATTAGCAGGCCTGACCGAAGCGACTGGCAGAGCGGCCAGAGGGCCATGGAATCCGCTTTGCGCCTGGAGAGGATCGTGAACCAGAGCCTGCTCAATCTGCGCTACCTGGCCACCATCAAGAGGGACACCTACCTGTGTCATTTCCTGAAGCATCACTACCTGCGCCAGGATGTGAAGTTCATCGCCAACTTGGGAAGCAGCATCGTCAACCTGCGCAGGCTGGGTGCCCCGGAATGTAGCCTGGCAGAGTACCTCTTTGACAAGCTCACCCTGAGCGACGACCAGAAGAACTGAGCCTGGACCACCTTCCTGACGGCCACGGGGTAACTTCCCCTGGTCACGGGGCCCAGCATGCCTATTGCCATATTGCCTTTGCAAAATGTTCTCTTAAGTTTTTATGTTCGAGTTTTACGTTTCTACCAATAAAGTTACTGGTTCCTAAGTAAAAAAAAGTCTTTCATTGATTTGTGTCTGCAAAACCCTCACCTTTTGAGTTCTAAAACAGGTATCCAGGAGTCTCTCCACCCACCCGTGCCCCAATCATGTGCCACTTGGGATCTCCATGGATGATGGAAGAGGGTATCCCCTGGACCCTGCATGGAAGGAAGGGTATTTTGTGGGACCCTGGATGGGGGCAGAGGGTATTCCCTGGACCCTGGATGGAGGGGGGAGGCATTTTTGTGGGATCCTGGATAGAGGGAGGGGATATTCTGTGGCACCCTGAAAATGCAGAATTAATCTTCCCCTTATGAACCATGTGGTAATGGGGGTGGGTGAGGTGGGTGTTTTGGGGCCCTGGTGAATGTAGATACATGCTAAAAGTATAAAACGTGGCCTTAAGATTATAGGTGTCCTTGCCCCTGGAGAAAAGGTAAAAAGAGGGAGATTGGGCAGAAATAAAAATAAAGGGTTCTTACATTCTACCTGAAATTTTTTAGTTTACAAAAACTATGCAGAAGTTTGTGAACAATATCTGGGCAGCATAGGGAGACCCCAGAAGCCACCCTGGCATAGTGCCCCTTAGAGAAACAGCCTGAGCAACAGCAATGATAGCTGAGCCTTAGGCTGGATTTCCCATACACACGGGAGTGACTTCCCATGGTCACCATGCTGGAGCTGCAGAGTACCCTTACAAAACGTCCAAATACAGGGCTTTTGTTTGTTTTGCTTCAGCTATACTCTTTCTTCCATTAAGGTAATGTGGTACCCCAAGTTATCTCCATAGGACTGAAAAATACAAGGTGAAGGTTGAAGGTCACATTTCTGATATTGAATATTAAGTAGAATAAATTCCCCTGAATGTTATCAGGGACTCCCTGCTTTGAAGAATGTAGAGGGTGGGGGAGAGCTTGTAGCTGCTCCACATGAAAGAAAACGGGGCTTGAACTATTACAGTGACTGAGAAAATGAAGAGATGTGGACAAATTCCAGGTGGGTTGCATGAGCTGACAAGCTTTGCTTATGGATCAGAAGTGAAGAGAAATGAGGAAAACAATCGAGGTTCCAGTGTTTATAATTGAGCACCTGGGTTGATGGTAGTGCTCCTGATTAATTTGAGGACCTCTGGCCAGGGGCATACCTGGGGTGGAAGGTGGGAATGCTATATGATGTAAACTCTGAGATGTCTATTAGACACCCAAGTGGAACTGTCACGTAGAGATTTCTGAGGCCTCAAAATGTTTTATAGAATCAGTGCTCCAAGTTTGTATCGGGAGCTGGGTGTACAGGCAACCCCAGTTTAGCAAGTACTGAGACTTCATAGGCGTCAGGAAAACAAAACAAAACAAAAACACGTGTTTGGCGTAAACTATATTGCTTGCATACTCTAGGCATAATGAAACCTTTGTTAAAAAATATTTTAATTATTATTTTTAGAGAGCTGGGAAGGGAGAGAGGCAGAGAGAGAGAGAGACAGACAGACAGACATCAATGCAGGGTTGCCTTTCACCTGCCTCCAGCCAAGGACCTGGCTGGAGACCTGGCTTGCAACCTGGTTATGTGTCCTGGCTGGGAATCAAACCAGCGACCTTAGGGTTCGCAGGCCAGCACCTTCTCCACTGTGTCACCAGCCAGGGTGAGACATTTTTTTTCTTTTTTTAATGAGGGAAGGCAGGAACACCCAAAATCCAAGTTCCCAGATACCAGGCCCAAGGTCCAACCTCACAAGGAGGCCTTTCTAAAGTCAGTGGTGACAGTCTTCCTGTTAACTCATTCATGCACAGTAGGTGTTATTTACCCAAAATGGACATTTATCATCTACCCAGTAGTAGACTGAGCCTGATACAACAATATCTGCATTTAAGATATGTGAGTAGCATAAGGAAATATTAGGAACAACCATAGGCCAACAAATTGGACAATCTGAAAGAAATGGATAAATTCCTAAAAACGTACAATCTTCCAAAACTGAATCAAGAAGAAACTGAGAAACTAAACAGATAGCTTACAACTAATGAAATCAAAGCAGTCATTCAAAACAAAACAAAAACTCCCAAGAAACAAGAGCCCTGGACCAGATGGCTTCACAGGTGAATTTTACCAACCATTCCAAGAAGTAACACTTCTCCTCATACTATTCAAAAATTCAAGAGGGAGGGAGGCTGCCAATCTCATTTTGTGAAGCTATTTATGGTAGCTATTTCTTCTTGAGTGAAAGAACACTGGTGACTAGATGTATACAACATGGTCATGTGGATTTGTTTTAGTAACATTTTTCCTTAGAACTTTTGTATCAAAGTCCACACATTAGATTAACCTATAGTTTAATTTCAACTAAATTGTTGAATTTATTGGCAAAGAGTTGTTCTTTTTTTTTTTTAAAGATTTTATTATTTTTAGAGAGAGGGGAAGGGAGAGAGGCAGAGAGGGAGAGAGACATCAATGTACGGTTGCCTTTTACCTGCCTCCAGCTATGGACCTGGCTGGAGACCCAGCTCACAACCTGGTTACATGCCCTGACTGGGAATTGAACCAGTGACCTTTGGGTTCACAGGCTGGTGCCTTATCTACTGTGCCACCAGCTAGGGCCAAGTTGTTCGTTATTAAGGAGAACATTTCTGATAACGGATGTGTTTCCTTTTCCCCCACACAAACCGATTCTCCAACTTTTCGGATAGCAACTGGGAGTCCTGCAGCTCCATGATGACACCAACTACCTGGAGCTCTAGCCCAGATCCCACACGGTAAGTCCTCAGTCCCGTAAGACCGCCTCCCATCCTCCACTGAGGCCCTACTTGCAAGTGTAGGTTCTCAACTGTGCTTCTGAGTGGCAGGCTATGAATTGGAAGCTCCCCTGATCTCCCCCTCAAGTGTGGTACGTTTCCGGAATGGCTCACAGAACTCAGGAAAACAGTTTACATACTAGCGGGCCAGTTTATTACAACAGGATACAACTGAGGACCAGCCAGGGGGAAGAGATGCACGAGGCAGGTATGAGGAGAAGGAGCGTGGGGCTTCCGTGACCACTGCAGCTGCATCACCCTCACACCATCCCCACGTGGTCACCAAGTATTAGCTCAAAATATGCTTCTGTCACTCTTATCACTTAAAAATTTAGGATGGTTTTAGGACCTCTGGCCAGGAGCCGGGGACAAAAAATAAAATATTCATTTCCTATAATACAGTTATCACCATTATATTTCCTCATCATCCTTTGAATAAATGTATGATCCATAATGCTGTCTTCTTTCTCATTATTGGAACTGGTAACTTGTGATTGTTCTCCTCCTCCTCCTCCTCCTCCTCCTCCTCATCCTCCCTTTTTTTTCCCTTCCTCCTCCTCCTTCTTCATATCCATCTCTCTCTCTCTCTCTCCCTCTCTCTGATTAGCCTGCTAGAAATTTATCTTTTTATTTTTGTCAGAGAAACTGGTTTAATTTTTGTTTAATTTTGTCAAAGAAACTGGTTTAATTGTATTGATTTGATATAGTTTTTATTTTTTTGTTTTCTATTTCACTATTTTTTTTTTTTTTAAAAAAAAGATTCTCCCTGGCTGGTAGCACGGTGGATAAGGCACCGGCCTGCGAACCCAAAGGTCGCAGGTTCGATTCCCCAGCCAGGGCACATTACCAGGTTGCAAACCAGGTCTCCAGTCAGGTTTGTGGCTGGAGGCAGGTGAAACGCAACCATACATTGATGTCTCTCTCCCTCTCTGCCTCTCTCCCTTCCCCTCTTTCTAAAAATAATGAAATAAAAATCTTTAAAAAAAAAAAAAAAGATTCTATCCATTATTTCCAGAGAGAAAGGGAGGGAGAGAGGTAGAAAGGGAGAGAAGCATCATTGTATGGTTGCCTTTCACCTGCCTCCAGCTAAGGACTTGGTTGGAGACTTGGCTTGCAACCTGGATATGTGCCCCAGCTGAGGAATCGAACCAGTGACCCCTGGGTTCACAGGCAGGTGCCTTATCCACTGTGCCACCAGCCAGGGTATTTCACTATTTTCTGCTTATATCTTTATAATTTCCTTCTTTCTGCTTAACATGGGCTTAGTCTTTTTTCTATTTTTAAGGTAAAAAGTTATGAATTTGATACCTTTCTTCTTTTCTAATATAGGAATTCTTTGAACATGCAAGTACTTTTTTAATCTACAAATGTTGATAGGCTGAGTTTTTGTTTACATTCAATCCAAATAATTTCTTTTTCCACACTTGGGTTGTTTGAAATGTATTATTAGCTTCCAAATGTTTGAGTGTTTTTCAGATATTTTAATGTAATGATTTCTAAAACAATTCCATTGTGATCAGAGAACATTTCTTTCATCATATGAATAATATTTATTGAAGCTTGTATAGTGGCCTAGAATATGGTCTGCCTTGGTAAAAGTTCTATGTGCACTTAAAAAACGTGCCACTAAGGAATGTATCTGTAGTTCCTTCACTCTGGCTCTATGATTTTTCTTAACATGAGTATGATTTCTTCCTTTTAATTCTTTTTCTTCTCCTGGTTATAACAAATAGCACCCAGCTGTTGCCTGCAGAGAGAACTCTGTGGTTGCTGAAATCTGTGAATGTATTGGCTATTCAGAAAGCATTTTTGGCACTTTTAAGTATTTTTAAAATTTTAAATACTTAAAAAAGATCATTGAATCATGTTGGTAAACTAAACACAAACATTATCTGCACACACATGCACAACACACACACACACACAAAGAATGCCACTAGGAGACCAGAAATTTTGAGGGATCCTTGAAAGATAGAAAAAGCAGAGGCTACCAAATGGGTTAATTCAGAGAATTTGAAACATCTGCAATAGAAAACCTGACCAAATTCAGAGAAACTGTAAGAAAAGAGTAAATGAAATTGCAACACTGTCCTTTGTCAAGTGTGAGATTAAAGAGTTACTCGGTGAACAACTGTTTTACCCCGCCCAGCTCTGACCCTCCTCCATCCCCACTTCTATAAGGCAGTAAGCAACTGTGGCATTTGACCCCTTTAATCTCCCCAAACTACACCACAATGACAGTGAATGAGCTTAAGACAATTGTAGAGCTGCAGAGAAGGGACACATCTACCTTGAAGCAAAACATAGTAGTCTTCTGTGGGGCAAATGGAGTCAGTCAGGCTCCCTCATCTAGCTATCCAGGCAGGAATGACTCAGCAGTGCTTATGTAAACAGGGCTAAAAACCTGCATGCGCGGAAACACTATTATGTAATGAGTGATATCATACTCTGGTATGCTGTCAGCTTTGCGTACACATAGTATAAAAGGAAGTCAGGACTTTCTGCTAATGTGGATCAACCCACCCCAAAATAAAGGCATGTCAGACATCCCAACAGTTCTGCTTGTTTTCTGTCGGCCCAAATCCTGAGTGAACCTGACTGGTCTTGAACATTTGCAGAACACTTGGTGTAGTCAGCACGATTGGTTGCAGTATGGTATGGAGCCCTTAGGACTCCTGGAGGGGGGCTTAGAAGGGTGACCTGTCACCAGTATGTGGTATCCGGTGGTAAGTCTCCTTGTGGCTTGGGCTCCTCCCCAGGATTGACCTGAGGTCAGTAGTGCTCCTGACAGAATAGAGGAGGCCTTGTGGTAGTTGAGGAGACCCTAGAAAAGCAGAGTGCCTAGGTGGCCACTGGGGCTGTAGGCTGGGTATTCCTTACAGCTGTGCAAGCTGAGGCAGAGGTGACATTTCACAAGGTGGCAAAGTCCCAGAAGTTCTGAGAGGAAGAAACCTTGGAAGCTTGGATCCATGCACTGGAAGAGGACCTCAAGATGGTAAAAGTCTCGGTGGTCCCTCTCCCCAGTCGTAGAGGATGGCTCAGAAGAGGAGGAGGAAGAACTCTGGCTCCTCTGAGGGCTTGCCCGGTAGTGATACAGAAAATGAAATCACAGCAGCCCATGGTGCCCAGGGGGAGCCCAGTGGGCCCTGCCCAGATGGTGGAGCACATGACCTATCATCGCCCTGTTCACAGGCTGAGCTAGTAGATTTGGGGAAGCTATTTAGGTAGCAGCCTGGGGAGCCTTTGGCAGCATGGCTCCTTTGTCTCTGGGCTTGAGAGGTGGGCAGTGTTGTGTGTGCTGCTGATGAGATGGGAAAGCTAGCATCTGTTATGATGCACCTCTCCCTGCGCCAGTGGCTACAAAATGGCTGGCAGCATGGAGGAGGACAAGGGTCCCATTCCCTGTTGGCATGGATCGTAGGCTTGATCCGCATGACCTGGGCAGGTGTGGGAGATGTGCCAGACACCGTGAGTACACGGCAGTCTTATGCTGACCTAGGAGAGATTTTGTGGGAACTGGGCATGCACTAGGTCATGTTTAATTCTAATACCCATGGTCCAAATGAGGAATGTTTTAGCATGGGGATGAGGGATATAGGGCTGCAGCGTGCCCCTTCTCCCTCTTTTGGATCTCTCATGGCTGTCCTGGCCCCATTATGTTGGGAGCCATATTCATGAAGTCACCGCTATGGTGGCCAGTTTTGGTGGCAGCAGAAAGGAGTCCGAACAGTGTCTTGGGCCCCTTCTGCCTCTCAACCGAAGGGCAGACCCATGTAGGTGACCAGAACGTAAACGTGGATAGAACTTGTAGGAGTCAGAGTAGATCGAAATAAGATAGACAAGAAACCCAATGCCTACTTGCTGTAACTATGGAAACCGTTGCCAGTTGACCAACCTGTCTTACGGCCCCATAAAGAGAAGGAAGTGAAGGGGAAACCCAGGGGCGTAACCCAGGAAGCCTGCCCTGTTCAGCTGAAAGATCACCTGGCTGTGCCAACCACCCAAGAAGGAGATATCCTTTGGAAGTTTGAATAGGGGGAGGACCAAGGGACGTGTCTACAGGGGATGGGCGGAGACCAGAGGCCACATGTGGAATTGGCTACCCACTCGTTCCCTGCACATGTTCAGTGGGTCCTGACTTAGTAGACATGGGTGCAGAACATACAGTCCTATATGGAGACTCTAACAAGTTTCCAGGACCTGCAGCTTATACTGATGGATACGGGGGTCATAGCATGAAAGTGAAATCTGTACAACTTCCCCTACACATAGGGCAACTGCCTGCCGGTAAACGTACCATCCCTGTGTCCCCCATTCCTGAGTATATCCTGGGCACTGATGTGTCCCAGGAGCTGTGGCTGCAAATCACTGCGGGCGAGTTCCACTTGAAGGTGTGAGTGGTAAAAGCCATTTTGTGGGGACATGCTAAACATCCCCCCATCCAGCTGCCACCCCCATAGCAGGTAACAGCAACCAAGCAGCAGGGGTTACCTGGGGTGGGGGCATAAAGAAATCGCAGCCACTATCGGGGGGTTAGAAGAGGTAGGCATTAAAAGAGCTGCCCATAGTCCCTGCAACTCCTAGTGTGGCCAGATGGCATGTGCAGAATGACGATACATTATCAAGAGCTAAATAAAGTAATGCCCTAATACATGCATCTGTCCCCTCTATGGTAGAACTGATGGGCCAGTTAGTTGACCAATGAGTTGGGAACCTACCGTTTTGTGGCTGACTTGGCAAACACCTTTTTCTCTATCTACTTTGTTCTGGAGCGTCAGGACCAATTTGCCTTTACATAAAAAGGCCATCAATGGACCTTTACAGTGCTCCTGCAAGGGTACATGCATAGCCTGACCACTGCCACGGGCTTTTAGCAGAGGACCTGGGCCAAGTAGCCAGAGCTTGCTGCAGTGTGCCTCTCCCACTACACTGATGATATTTCACTAACCGGTGATTCTCTTACAGAACTAGAGAAAGTGGTACCATAAGTATTGTCATACCTCAAGGCATGTGGCTGAGCCATCAACAGGCCAAGTTGCAGGGGTCTAGATTATCCGTCAAGTTCTTAGGGGTTATCTGGTGGAATAAGATGAAAGTTATCCCTCATGCAGTGATAGACAAAATTCAGGCATATTCTACCCCCACCACAGTGAAACAGCTCCAAACATTTCTGGGTTTGCTTGCATTTTATAGTGTTCATACCACACCTGGTTCAAATAATTTGCCCTCTCTATATATTGGTATAGAAAGGGGCAAGTGGGACTGGACCCACACTGTGGAACAAGTGTTCCAGGAAGCAGAACATGTCAATAAATGTGCTCAGGCTTTCAGAAGAGAATAGCAAAAAATATTCCAAAGCAATGAAAAGTAAAGGCCTCCACCAAGACTACTCTACCCAGCAAGGTTTTCACTCCAAATGGAAGATGAAATAAGGAGTTTCACGGACAAAAGAAAACTAAAAGCAGCATTGCAAGAGATGTTAAAAGATTGCTAAAAGGAGAGAAAGGGAGGAAGGGAGGGAGAGAGAGAGAGAGGAACACAGGTACACAGGGGAAAATTGATAAAGAATAAGTACCTATCAATAATAACAGTCAATGTAAATGGATTAAATGCTCCAGTCAAAAGACATAGGGTAGCTGAATGGATAAGAAAACTGGACCCACATACATGCTGTGTACAAGAGACCCACCTCTGAACAAAAGATCTATAAAGATCTATACAGACTGAAAGTGAAGAGATGGAAAAAATATTTCAAGCAAATGGACACAAAACAAAAGCTGGGATAGCAATACTCACATCAGACAAAATAAATTTCACAACAAAGACCATTAGAAGAAACAAAGAAGGACATTTCATAATACTTGAGATACAGGTGGCAAACATAAGCCCTGCATGCTGAGTCCTGCCCTCCACCTTGTTTTATCTGGCCTGGCATCTTCAGCCTGGCACCTTCGGCCCAGCACCTTGTTCCTACCCAGCTCCCTTAACTGTTGAGGAGTAGTTACATTTACACAGTCCTAAAATTACATTCAGCCCTTTGAAGGCCACTGCAAGGCTGCTGTGGCCCCCAGCTGAAAATGAGCTTGATACCCCTGACTTAAGGGAACAATCCATCAGGAAAACATAATCCTTGCAAACATATATGCACCTATCATAGGAGCACCCAAATACACTGTATAAGAAAAATATTAGACAGCTGCAAGGACATCAACAGCAACACACTCAGAGTAGGTGACTTTAAAATCCCATTGTCAACAATGGACAGATCTTCCAAGCAAAGAAACACTAAGGATATTATGGCATTGACCAACACTCTAGATAAAGTGGACTTGATGGATATATATCAACATTTTCACCCCAAGGAAGCAAAATACACTTTCTCTTCAATTGCACATGGAAACATTCCCAAAGGTCAACCACATGGTAGGACACAAAACAAGCCTCCACAAATTTGAAAAAACTGAAATTATATCAAGCATCTTCTCAGATCATAGTGGCTTGAAACTAGAAACCAACCTCAAAACATTCAAATTTATAGAGACTGAATAATATGCTATTGAATAATGATTGGGTTAATAATGAGATAAAAAAAAATCAAAAAGTTTCTGGAAACTAATGAAAATGAATACAGAACAGCCCAAACCCTGTGAGAAACAGCAAAGACAGTCCGGAGAGGGAAGTTCATAGCAATACAGGCCTACCTAAAAAGGTTGGAAGAGGCCCTGGCTGGTGGCTCAGTGGATAGGTGCTGGCCTATGAACCCAAAGGGTTCGATTCCCAGCCAGGGCACATAACCAGGTTGCAAGCCAGGTCCAGCCAGGTCCATAACTGGAGGCACATGAAAGGCAACCACACAATGATGTTTCTGTCCCTCTCTGCCTCTCTCCCTTCCCATCTCTCTCAGAATAATAAATAAAATCTTTAAAATAAATCAATAATAAACTAAAAAAAAAAAAAAAAAAAAGGTTGGAAGAATCTCATTTAAACCACCTAACCCTACAGCTATAAGAACTAGAGGAACAACAGCAAACAAAGCCCAAAGCAAGTAGAAGAAAGGAAATTATCAAGATCAGAGCAGAGTTAAACGACACAGAGACTAAAAGAACAATTCAACGGATAAATAAATCCAGGAGCTGGTTCTTTGAAAAGATAAATAAAATTGACAAGCCTTTAACCAGACTCATCAAGAAAATAAGAGAAAGGACCCAAATAAACAAAATCAGAAACAACAGAGGAGAAATCACAACTGGTGCCACAGAAATACAAAGGATTGTAAGAAATTACTATGAACAGCTATATGACAAAAAAATTGATAACCTAAGTGAAATGGACACATTTCTGGAAATATAAAATCTTCCAAAACTGAATCAAGAAGAAGCAGAAAGCCTGAATGGACCAATAACAGCTAGTGAATTGAAGCTTTAATCAAAAAACTCCCAGCACACAAAAGCCCCAGACCAGATGGCTACACAGGCAAATTTTACCAACCATTTAAAGAAGAACTAACCCCTATCCTTCTCAACCTATTCCAAAATATCCAAGAAGAGGGAAGACTCCCAAACTCTTTCTATGCAGCATGGACTATTCTAATCCCAAAACCAGGTCAAGAGACAACAAAGAAAGAAAACTACAGGCCAATATTGCTGATTAACATAGATGCTAAGATCCTTAACAAAATATTGGCAAACCAGATCCAGCAACCCATCAAAAAGATCATACACAATGATCAAGTGGGGTTCATCCCTGGGATGCAAGGATGATACAATATATGCAAATCAATAAACATAATACACCACATAAACAAAATGAAAGACAAAAACCATATGATCATATCAATAGATGCCGAAAAGGCATTTGATAAAGTACAGCATCCATTTATGATAAAAATGCTCAGCAAGGTGGGAATAGGAGGAGCCTACCTCAGCATAATAAAGGCCATCTATAGGAAACCTACAGCCATCATCATACTCAATGGGCAAAAACTGAAAACCTTCCCCTTAAGATCAGGAACAAGACAAGGGTGTCCACTCTCTCCACTTCTATTCAACGTAGTTTTGGAAGTTCTAGCCACAGCAATCAGACAAGAAAGAGGAATCAAAGGCATCTAAATTGGAAAGGAGGAAGTATAACTGTCATGATTTGCAGATGACATGATAGTGTACATGGAAAACCCCACAGACTCCACCAAAAAACTACTCAACCTAATAAGTAAGTTTGGCAAAATAGCTGGATACAAAGTCAATAACCAGAAATCAAAGGCATTTTTATATACCAACAATGACACATCAGAGATAGAAATTAGAAAAAAATCCCATTTACTCTATCAACAAGAAAAATAAAGTACCTAGGAATAGACTTAACCAAGGAAATAAAAGACCTGTACTCAGAAAACTACAGAACTCTAAAGAAAGAAATTATGGAAGTATATACTATGTTCATGGATGGGAAGAATTAACATCATAAAAATGTCCATACTATCCAAAGCCATTTATATATTCAATGCAATCCCTATTAAAATACCAATGACGTATTTCGCAGATTTAGAACAAATACTTAAAAACTTTATATGGAGACAAAAATGACCACAAATAGCCACAGCCATCTTGAGAAAGGAGAATGAAGTAGGAGGAATCACAATACCAGATATCAAACTATATTACAAAGCCATAGTAATCAAAACAGTGTGGTACTGACATAAGAACAGACATCTAGATCAATCAAACAGAATAGAGATCCCAGAAATAAACCTGGGACTCTATGGTCAACTAATATTCAACAAAGAAGGAAGGAACATAAACTGGATTGCAAAGAGCCTCTTCAACAAGTGGTGTTGGAAGAGCTGGACAGGGGCATGCAAAAAAATGAAACTAGACCACCAACTTATACCATACAGTAGAATAAACTCAAAATGGATAAAAGATTTAAATATAAGCTGTGCCACCAAAAAAGTCCTAGAGGGAAACAGGTAGTAAAAGCTCAGATATCCCATGCAGCAATATTTTCGCCAATATTTCTCCAAGGATAAGGGACATAAAAGAACAAATAAGCCAATGGGACTACATCAAACTGAAAAGTTTCTGCTCAGCTAAAGAAAACATCGGGAACATGAAAAGGGAACCAATCATATAGGAAAACATATTTGCCAATGCCACCTCAGACAAGGGTTTGATCATATAAAGAACTTAAACACTTCAACATCAGGGAGATAGACAACCCAATGAAAAAAATGGGCAAAAGACCTGAAGAGATAATTCTTCAAGAAAGACATACAAAGGTTCTATAAGCATATGAAAGGATGCTCAACATTACTAGCCATCAGAGAGATGCAAATTAAAACCACAATGAGATACCACTTCGCACCTTGAGAAAAGTGAACTCTTGTGCATTATTGGTGGGAATGCAGACTGGTGCAGCCACTATGGAAACCAGTATGGAATTTCCTCAAAAACTGAAAAATGGAACTGCCTTTTGACCCAGCGATTCCACTGCAAGGATTATACCCAAAGAACCCTGAAACATTAATTCAGAAAATGGAGGAAAAAAGTGAAATAATTGTCATAAAATAATAAAATGATAAAAATAAATTAATTCAATGTAAAAGAATGTAAGTTTTTACAGTTATTGATAATTTGGGGGATTTAATTAACTAATATTACTTATTATTGTGAAAACCAATACGTACGTAGGAGTGTGTCCGCCTTTTTTAAAAAGAGGATTAATATTATTAAAAATGGCTAATTAAAAAAAAAGTGCTCAGGCTTTACATACTTTAGATCCTACTAGGCCCTGTGAATTAGAGGTGCAGGTGACACAAAAAGGCTCTCGATGGCGCCTTTGGCAGCGTTCAGAACAGCTGCAGCAGACCTTAAGGTTTTGGTCCCAATTGCGGAAAGGAACGGATGTCCGGAACACCTTACCTGGGAAGCAATTAGCAATGGAGGCTATAACAGGAACCGCCCCTGTGACAGTAAAGACCACTTATCCTATTGTGGGATGAGCGCAAGACTGGATAGATAAGCCACAAAGTGGGACAGCCCAGACACCCATGTTAGCCAAGTGGGGGTGCTTATCTGCAGCAGGAAGTATTAGGGCCTAGGACTTAGGTTCCTGAGAAATCTACTATTCCCGCCACAGTAGAAGAAATAGAACCTAGTCCTTTCCATGAAGGGAAGGCACCCATCCCTGCAGATGGGTCAAGCAGAGGCCAACCCTCTGTGTGGACTGCTGCAGCGATCCAATCAGAAAACAACAGTACATGGTTTGATATTGGTGTTAGTCAGAGTAGTCAGTGGGCTGAGCTGTGGGCCACATGGCTCATGGCTGCAAATGAGGTACTGCCCTTGACAATCTGCATGGACCGTTGGGTGGTGTACCAGGGGTTAACACTGTAGATCTCTACATGGCATGCTAATCAATGGATGGTTATGCACAGGACATTGTGGGGGCAGGTTTTGCAGCAAGATTTATAGGAGTCAGGCCACCAGAAACAGACTACTCTGTATCATGTGATGAGGCATGCACTCCTAGACTCCCCTAGGAATGATGAGACTGATTCCTGTAACCCCTGTATAACACAGCACTTCTATAACAGTTTCACTCTAACATGGTTTGAGATTGAGGGAAACCCTTGTACAACATGGCATCCAAAAACACTGTTTCACTCGAGCATGGTTTGAGAATTAGAGAAATCCCCAAACAACTCGAAATGTAATAACAGCTTTTTTTTAAAAGATTTTATTTATTATTTTTTAAAGAGGAGTGAAGGGAGAAGGGCAGAGAAGGAGAGAGACATCAACGTATGGTTGCCTTTCACCTCCTTCCAGCCACAGACCTGGCTGGAGACCTGGCTGGAGACCTGGCTTGCAACCTGGTTATGTGCCCTGGCTGGGAATCAAACCAACAACCTTTGTGTTTGCAGGCCGGCACCTTATCCTCTGTGCCACCAGCCAGGGCTGTAATAAGAGCTTTTAAGAGCAAAAAATATCTCATTCCAAATTAGAGAAATATCCAAATAACATGGAACATAATAAAAGTTTTTAGGAATGTCCTGGCTGGTAGCACAGTGGATAAGGCGCCGGTCTGCGAACCCAAAGGTTGCAGGTTCAATTCCCCAGCCAGGGCACATAACCAGGTTGCAAACCAGGTCTCCAGTCAGGTCTGTGGCTGGAGGCAGGTGAAACAAAACCATACATTGATGTCTCTCTCCCTCTCTGCCTCTCTCCCTTCCCCTTTCTAAAAATAATGAAATAAAAAATCTTAAAAAAAAAAGTTTTTAGGAGAAAAAGATACCTCATTTGAAATGTTTCATTTGAGTGTGGATGTCATATTAGATTTGCCTGCAGAATTTTAAAATTTATTTGAATTTTAAATCCATTTTGTTCATGGAGTATTAAGTAGTAACAGATGTTCTGCAAGAAGTACAGGACAGGAATCAAGATAATGCTGAAGAAAGTTCAGAGGATGAAGATATCTTATCAAAAAGAAAACACAAGCCCTGGCTGGTGGCTCAGTGGACTGGTGCCAGCCTGTGAACCCGAAGGTCACTGGATCGATTCCCTATCAGGGCACAAAACCAGGTTGCAAGAGGTCACCAGCCAGGTCTGTAACTGGAAGCAGGTGAAAGGAAGCCATACATTGATGTATCTCTCCCTTTCTTCCTCCCTCCCTGCCCTTCTCTCTACAAATAATCAATAAAATCTTTAAAAAAAAAAGAAAGAAAGCCCTGGCTGGTAGCACAGTGGATAAGGTGCCGGCCTGCGAACCCAAAGGTCGCAGGTTCGATTCCCCAGCCAGGGCACATAACCAGGTTGCAAACCAGGTCTCCAGTCAGGTCTGTGGCTGGAGGCAGGTGAAAGGCAACCATACATTGATGTCTCTCTCCCTCTCTGCCTCTCTCCCTTCCCCTCTTTCTAAAAAATAATGAAATAAAACCTTGAAAAAAAACACACAATATTAAAAAAAAGAAAGAAAGAAAGAAAGAAAACACCCTCCATTAAGGGTGCTTAATGATGAAGAAAACATTTAATACATATTAATACGGTATGCTTTTGGTGAAAATTGCTTTAATAAAGATATTTCTCTTAATTATAAAAAGTGTGTTTTGAATTTTTTGGAACCTAACTCCCTTTTTTGAACTAGTTCTTTGTTTCGTAAAACATGGATTCAGTTAACACGGCATTTTTAGGAACCCAACAACCGTGTTATGTGGGGGTTACCTGTACTTTGGCCAAAGTGAGATGGCTAGAGACGGTGACCATAAGCTTGTTTGGGAAAGAGGTTGCCCGGTGGTTACCATCGCCTCCTGCATGCTGGACCAAAGACCATGTGGTAAACTGTGAAAGCCTGAGGACTACCTGTGACCTTAACAGAGATCCAGGAAGCTTATGGAACCTGTGTTGGTGGCTCACGAGAGCATCCCTGAAGGCCTGCAGGAATTACTGGGTGGGTGGGTGATGCAGGGACGAGTGCCACTGAGTTGTTTTCGGATTGATGTGAGTGGCCCCTTGCCTAGGTCAGAAGGATACAAGTATGCCATCACATGTGTGGACACAGCCATAGGGTTATTAGCTGTATGCCCTGCACACCATCCAGATCAGAAAGTGGTACTTGCTGCACCTGAACACTTATGCGCTGCTTACGGGTGACCTTGATTATTGACAGTGATCAGGGGACACGTTTTACTGGGGCCCTAGTGCAACAATGGGCCCGAGACATGCAAATAGACTGGGAATTCCATGTGGCTTATCACCTCCATGCTGCTGGGATCACTGAGTGGTATAATGGCTTATTAAAACAGGGTCTAGCCCTAGCTGGTGATACATTGGATAAGGAACCAACCTGTAAACCCACAGGTCGCTGGTTCGATTCCCAGCCAGGGCACATAACCAGGCTGCAGGCCAGGTCTCTAGCCAGGTCCGTAGCTGGAGGCAGGTGAAAGGTAACCACACACTGATGTTTCTCTCTCTCTCTCTGACTCTCTCCTTTCCCCTCTGTCTAAAAATAATAAATAAAATCTTCAAAAACAAAACAAAACAAAACACAAACAAACCAGGGTCTGTGAGTCACAACTGCCACCCCTACATTGAGAGACTGCACAAAACACCTGTGGACTGTCCTCTGATCTCTGAACTCTGAATGAGAGAAGCAGGAAAAGCAGCCCAGCTCTGGTGGAAGCATTACTTCCCTGGACTGCTGCTCCTATTCAGCTTCGAGGGCAGACTAAGGAGGCCCTGTTAAAGCCAGGCATGGGGAAACAGGGAAACATCCTATAGCCTGTGCCTGAGGGCCCAGAGCAAGGATGAACAGCCACTTGGATGTGTCCTTGGGAAATAAAGGTCCCCCAATGCATTAATTGGCCCTTATTTCCCTTGGGAGCGAAGAATAGAAAAGAATTTGCAAACAGTGCCCTAGGTGATTGGAGCATGGCCCCCAGTATTATGGATAACATACCCTGGGCCAGCAGATCATAACACACTCCTCTGTGGTTCCTTTGAGATAGCTCTATGGCCTATTATGAGCTCTCCCTTTTTACTATAGGTAGTTTCAGAACTCCCAGCTGAAGCACAAAAGGTATGGTATTTGTACCCAGGAAGGCCCCCTCTGCCAGCTACTGTTTTATCAAGTGATCAGAAACTTGCATATATGTTGCCTGAAGGATGAGATTTGCTATTACTAGTTCCAGTGACTGCTTTGTCTTTTCACCCCTAGGGTGCAAACTAACATCTTAGTTAAATAGGTACATACCTATACCTCAGTAGCTAACCAGTCAGCCTACTGGATTAGCACTGAAGTTCCACTTAGTATGTCTGCCGTTCTCCCATGGTGCGTATCTCCAGCCTCTGCAGTGAAGGAGAATCAACAGAACAGTGCACATGTCCTATAGAATACAACCCAGGCCGCCACTACCCCGAAGCAGGGCAACAGTATTACTGATCCTGGCCACTGATTGGCTATGCCATATGGGACAGCTCGGGGTAGCTCACAGCCAAAGTGGTAGAATTAGCTGGACCAGCTCCCCTCTGTCTTGAGAATCTTCAAAAGAAAGCCCAGGTAGGCTAGATTTCTGTAAGTTTGTATCAGAACCACACTAGAAAGCATTATTAGGAAGCACAGGCTGCAGTTCCCACCAGGGCCCATTAAATATATAGTTCACATTAGGTGGCCTTATTTGCCTGGTAATTAGACCAGCTGCTGTACCTAGGGATGGCTTTACCTGCTTGCCTGAGTTCAGAAAACCCTAGTAACTTGGCTAACCAATTAGGAAGCATTTAAGGCATGACACCGGATAAAACACGCTCCCTGAGGTTATTACCCATTAACTCTTTTTTCCCCTCAAGGTACATCTATAATAACAGAAACGGAGACAATTGTTTTAGCATTGCATACTGCTCCAGCATTGAATACAACACAGGAGTCTCTAAGCCTCCTGTATAAGAAGGTGTATCAGTTGGGGAAAGTAGCTGTACAGAAGCCTCTGGCTTTAGACCTGCTTACAGCCTCGCAGGGCAGATGTTCACTACAATATTAGTCATACAAGCATTGGCCTCTGAAAAGTATGCTATTAAATGCCTGACTTACGACCCATTACAGCAGCAGGCATCCCTAACCTCTGAACAGGAATAAGTCCTTGCTGTTTCATTAGGCAGTGCTTGCCTGCTAGTCACTTGCTGTTGCAGCCTGGACTGTTTTTATCGTTTATAGGTGCAGGGCTCAGCTCTTCTCACCAAGGGACCTTCGCAGAAGATGGATCTCATGTAGACTGTACAGCGTGGAACCCTGAAGGGATAGAGAATAGCAAAAATGGAGTCAGCCAGGCTCCCTCACCTGGGTATCCGGGTAGGAATGACTCAGCAGTGCTTATATAACCATGGCTAAGAACCCGCATGCGCAGAAACGCTATTATATAACAAGTAATATTATACTCCAGCACGCTACTGCCTTTAATGTACACTTAGTATAAAAAGAACTTGGGACTTCCCGCTGGCGGATCGCCCCACCCTGGAATAAAGGCATATCAGTATGTCGGGCGGACCCACGGTTTCCGCGTGTTTCCTTCTGTCTGCCCAAATCCCGAGTGAACCAGCCTAGTCTTAAACGCTCGCAGAACATCTTCCAATGTCAGAAATATCATATTTATTTTAGCAACAAGGAGTATCCCTATCCTACTTGTAAGCCATGCCAGGTATTCTCAGAGAGCCCCTAAATAATTGGCACACTCCATCCTCCCATTTCCAACAGAAGTCTAGTAGTGAAATGGACATCACAGCACTAGTTCAGACCCATGCAAATTACCTAGGTTGATCAAATAAGTCCTTTATCTGTAAATATAAGTGAACGAAGGTTTGCCAAATGTACGAGGAAGGTAAAAGACAAAAAAAGGAAAAAAAAAAAAAAAAAAAAAAAAAAAAGGTAATGGACGTACAGAACTATTTCCGGTCAGAGGGGAACCCGGATATAAGAAACAGACGAGCATTTTACCAAAAATTAAATTCCTATTCTCCGAATTTTAAGGGAAGAAAATGCATTTCTAAAATTAAAAAAAAAAAAGTCTACTGGTAGAAGGAAGCGATTAGAAAAGAGATAAAGTTTTTCCCCAAGAGATATTGCAAAATGTAAAACAGCAAATGCCAGGACTTCCGGGAAGTCTCCCTGGCTTACCCAGGCGGTGACGAAACCTGGTACACGCCAACGCCGCGCGGCCCACTTGGGCCTCGGGTCACACCCCTTTGCCCTGCCCTTCCGCTCGGGAACCCTCCTTCCGCTCTCCGCCCACCACTCGTGAGATATAAAGACGTCCATCTTCCGGCCCGTCGCCATTTTCTGATTTCATCGTGTGGCCGATCGTCAACGCGGCTGCCGATCACTCGCTTGCACACCGAACTGCGTCTGCGGTGCTGCTGCCTCACCCCAGAGACGCGCCAGGGCTCGCCCCGCAACTCCGGCTCCTGCTTCCTCGCCGGCTTTGGTGCCTCCACCGCGCATCCGTGCTACCGGTCATGGCGACTCCATCTTACGTGCGCCAGAACTACCACCTCGAGTGCGAAACCGCCGTCAACAACCAGATCAACCTGGAGCTCCACTCCGCCTACGTCTACATGTCGATGGCGTTCTACTTCGACCGTGATGATGTGGCCTTGAAGCACTTCAGCCTGTTCTTCCTTCGCCAGTCGAACAAGGAGAGGGAGCACGCCGAGAAGCTGCTGTGGCTGCAGAACCAGCGTGGTGGCAACATCCGCCTGCGCAACGTCATGAGGCCTCACGAAGAGAACTGGGAGAGCGGCCTGCGGGCCATGGAGCAGGCCTTGGAGCTGGCAAAGAGAGTCAACCAGGGCCTGCTGGATCTGCACCGCCTGGCCGCCGAGAAGAATGATGCCCATGTCTGCAACTTCCTGAAGGATCACTACCTGCAGGAACAGGTGATGTTCATCAAGGAGCTGGGAGACCACATCACCAACCTGCGCAAGATGGGAGCCCCGGAATCCGGCCTGGCAGAGGCGCTCTTTGACAAGCTCACCCTGGGTGACATCGAGAACTGAGCCTCGACTGCCTTCCTGATAGCCATGGGGTGACGCCCCCTGGTCACCGTGCCCAGCGTGGCCATATTGCCTTTGCAGAAAAAGTTCACTTAAGTTTTCCCGTTCGAGTAGTTTTGCAGTTTCTGCCAATAAAGTTAGTGCTTTGAAGTAAAGAAAGGTCTTTCGTTGATTTGTGTGTACAAAACCCTCACCTTTTCAGTTTTAAAACAGGGATCCAGAAGCTTCTGCACCCGACCGTGACCCAGTCACTTGCAGCTGGGGATCGCCGTGGATGGTGGGAAGGGGTATCCCCTGGACTCTGCATGGAAGGAGGAGGTATTTTGTGGGACCCTGGAAGAAGGGAGGGAGTATCCCCGGGACCCTGAATGGAGGGAGGGAGTATTCCCTGGACCGTGGATGTTGGGAGGGTTATTCCGTGGGGCCCTGGATGGAGTGAGGAGGTATTCCATTGAACTCTGGGAAACAATTTTTTTTATAAGCCTTAAGGTGACTGTATGGGTGGGCTGAGGTGAATTGTGGGTGCGTGTGTATGGTACAGGTATAACAGAAACATACTATGGCATTCATGACACTGGTTGCCTCTGAGGAAGAAGTGAACAATGGGATTGAGCAGCAGTTAAAGATTAAAATAAAGGGCATCTTCCAGTTTTGGAATATTTTGGCTCATTAAATTTTCAAATGGTAGCCCTGGCTCATGGTACAGTGGCTAAGGCGCCTGCCTGTGAACCCAAAGGTCGCTGGTTCAATTCCCAGCCAGGGCAACATAACCAGGTCTCCAGCCAGGTCTGTAGCTGGAAGCTGGTGGAAAAGCATACATTGATGTCTCTCCTTCTCTGCCTCTCCTCCCATCCCCTCTCTCTGAAAAATAATAAAATCTTAAAAAAAAAAGTCAAATGTTAAACTTTGTTGCTTCTGGGTAGCAACATGAGTCCCTTCCAAGTCCGAATAGTATCATTTGACAAGCTCACCCTGGGTAAAGTAAAAATGAGAATTGGGCCTTAGGGTGACTTTCTCATAGACACAGGAGTAACTTCCCATAGTCATCGTACAGGACATGTATTGCTTTTCTCTTTCAATTTCACCCTTCCTCCTATGAAAGGTAACAAGGTACCAAAAACTACAAATTACCTCAGAAGTGCTGAAAAATGTAAGGTCAAGGCTGAAGGTCAAATTTCTGATATTGAATATTAAATAGAATAATAAATCCCTCTGAACGTTAAGTCAGTGACACTGCTTTGAAGACTGTAGAGGACCGGGGAGAGTTGAAGCTGAGGGACCGGTTAGAACATATTGTAGCTGATCCAGGTGAGAGAAAAGGGGTGTTGAACTGTGGTGGTAAGTAAGGAAGAGATGTAGGCAAATTTCAGATGCCGTAGATGAGCCGATGAGCCAGCCAGTAAGCCAATAAGATTTACTTATGGACCAGAGGTGGGGAATGGGATATAGGGAAAATAATCTAGGTCATAGTATTTGGACATGAAGACCTGGCTTGAAGGTGCCACTATTAATCTGGGATACTTGCAGGGGGTTACAGGGGTTGGGGAAGGCATGACATATTAAATCTGAGATGCCTGTAAGATGTCCAAGTGGAAATATGCACATGGCCCAGGTGGGATGTCAGGGTTGGAAACACACACATGGGAGATAACAGCTACAGATGCCTTTGAGGTGATGGGACTGGATAAGTTCACCAGGAACAGTATGTAGATAGAGTACGGCCCAGCCAGCCCCAAGCCCAGAACAGCTAACCACGAAGGACAGATGAAGATGTTCGAACAGCCAGATAGCTGCTGGTTCCAACTGGACCCTGGAACAGTCCTTCCAGACTGGCCACCCGTGTCAGCTCGGAGTCCATCTCAAAATCATCCTGTTCCTAACCTCAGCGTGGCCTCTGCTTTCTTCCTGCATGGCGTGGAGAGGAATTAGCCTGTTACTTGTGTTCATAGCTATGGGTAGAAAGAAATTATTTCCCAGTAAAAAGATTCCTCAAGGCAATGTTCAGCCTGCTTCTCTCTCCATTTTTTTTCTTTCCCCCTTGAAAAACTCTTTCCTTCTCTCTGCCCTGTCTCAACTTGACCAGATGAAATCTGTACCTATGCTAATCCTAAAGTTTTCCAGGTCTGGTAAAAATTATGCAAAACATTTTGCTGCTTCTGTGGCATGTGTAGTTTACAACGATCAATAGACTTTGTATGCTAGATCCAAAGGCACATAGGACTCTTGAGTCTGTTTAATGCAAGCAGATTGCTTTGAATTATTTAATAAAGTATGAACAAGTTTAGCTAAACAGTAATTTGCTTCCACATTTCTCCATGATCGCACTTGAACACTTCCTTAAAAATGAGGATTATGGTCTTTTGAGTTCACTTTCCAGAAAATTTGATTATCTCTTTACTCTTCTTGTCAGACTTGGTATTTTCAATATATTTCTTTCTCAGCCTGCTTTGGGGACTTCTACTCTCTGAGTTTGTCTCAGATCTTACCTATTTATATTTATACTTCAACACACATCCGTCCCCTAGATCTGAGGAACCACAGGGCAAGCATAGTGACTGTTTAAAACTGTTAGTTCACTGAGGGTCCTTTTTACTTTCCTGTTTTGGGGAGGTAGTTTGATTTAGTTATTAATCAACCTCAGATTACGCAGGTTTACATATCATCTTAGCCACTCATCTTAGGTGAACCTAAGTAAGTTATGTAAGTTCTCAGTTTCCTACACGGTGAAATACAGCACAGCAGAAAGAAGTAAGGAATTCCTACCTTTTGTGACAGAATGGTTGGAACTAGAGACTATTATGCTATGTGAAATAAGCCAATTGGTGAAAGACAAATACCATATGATCTCACTTATAAGAGAAACTAATGAACAAAATAGAACCGGAAACATGGAAGAGACTGAAATCTGCCAGAGGCGAGGGCAGAGAGGGGTAATGGTGGAAAGAAGGGGAAGGGACTAGTTAAAGAATATGTATGAATGACCCATGGACATGGGCAACAATGTGGAGAATGACTATGGGAGCAGGGGCAGGGCTGGGCAGAGCAGGGTAAAGGGGGAACAATTGGGACAACTGTAACAAAACAAATAAAAATAAAAAAGTAATTTCTCAATTTCCTCACATTTAAAATAAAAAAAAAATTTTAAGTGTCAACTCCATTGGATTACTGTGAAGGTTAATTGAGTTAATGTATGTAAATCACTTCGGACAGTGCTTGGCACAATATAAATATGTGTTAGCCATATTGTCTTCATCATCATTGTGATCAGCATTTTCATCATCACCCTTCAGTCACTTTTAAGTTCCTTTGTGTGGTTCATGCTTTGGGGGAAGAGTTACATTCCTATACGTTGCCATTGGAAGTCTCTTGCATTTAAATTTTTTTTAATTAAAAATTTATTTTCATTTATTGTTTCTTAGAAAGAGGGGGAGGGAGGGAGGGAGAATGAGAAGAAGAGAAGCATGTGCCCTGATGGGAATCCAGCAGCCTTTTCCCTTAGCAAGACAATCATTGCCCAGCCAACTGAGCCACGAGTAGCTAGCTAGGGCCTTCTCTGTTTTTACCTGAGACTGCACATGGTCTTGCAGCCTTGGACATGACACAGACTTCCAGAATAGCTCAGATCTGTGGGAGCTATTAAAGTCTATTATGGCTGCCTTGTTGCCAGATCTTTATTAAATTTATGGCTGATATTCCTGTTTATAGTTCATACTAAACCATACTGCAACCCCAGGTTACCTGTAATGCTGGGCTTCCCATTTGTTTGCCATGGAGATAACTGTTGTTTTCAGTAACACCCCCAGCATAGATTTTCCACATTGTAAATTAAATCAGCCCTCTCCATCATCCAGGCCGTGGATCCTCATGGCTGGATGTACCATACCTAGTAGAACTGCTAGTAGAAGCAAGGCAGAGTAGAGCAGCTAAGGCTAAAATACCACAACTTCTCACTGTGTTTCTTAAATAAATATTCTCGATTTGTCATATGCTTTTTGAAAATTTTCAGAGTAATGAAATGGTTGTTTTTGACAACTTTATCCAGTTTATCAGTATTTTGGGGAAGAGAATTCGCTGCCTGCCTCACTCAGCCATGCTCAAAGTCTGTTTTCCAGATGCCTACACTAATGAGGTGCGGAAGGATGGAAACATTCATTGTGGCCTTACCACTGTTACCATGTGCAAGTGTCATCTGTTTGGTTCCAAGTTTGGGTAATTAAAGAATATTAGGTGACAAATTGATATTTTCTATTACATGAAATACACATTTTTAAAATGAAGCAAAAATTAAACTCATTACTATTTTAGTCATTTTTAAAGGTAATAAAAATTTTTACTTATTTAGTTTCAGAGAGAAGGAAAGGGAGTGAGAAAAAGAGGGAGAGAATGAATCATCAATGTGTGGTTGCTTCTTGTGCACCCCAAACTGGGGATGTGGCCTGCAACCCAGGCATGTGCCCTGACTGGGAATCAAACCAGTGACCCTTTGGTTTTCAAGCCAGCACTCAATCTACTGAGCCACACCAGCTAGGACTATCTGAGTCATTTTCTAAAAGAAAAGCACCCACTTTCTGGTCTAGTCAAGGAACAAGTAAAAAGGATACATAGGCATGGACAACAGGGGAATTGTCTGTGGGAACAGGGGGCATGGGGCAGGGGAGAACAACAGATGGAAAAATTGGAACTGTAAAAGAAAAACAATTTTAAAAAGGAAAAAAAAAAAGGAAAGAAAGAGAAAGAAAAGAAAAGTATTTTCTGCTTTCATCTATTTGAAAATGTTACTTGGGCCCTGGCTGGTGGCTCAGTGGATAGGCACTGGCTTGTGAACTCAAAGGTGGCAGGTTCGATCCCCAGCCAGGGCACTTAACCAAGGTGCAAGCCAGGTCTCCAGCCAGATCCATAGCTGGAGGCAGGTGAAAGGCAACCATACATTGATGTTTCTCTTCCTTTCTGCCTCCCTCCCTGCCCTTCTCTCTAAAAATAATGAAGATCTTTTAAAAAAAGAAAAGAAAATGCTCTTTGGAAAAACAATACTTTTTAAATTGGGAAGAGTGGAATATGGACTTTAAAAAACCTTAAAATGTCTGTAATATACTTTTTCTAATCTTATAAGCACATAAGATTAAAAATTCTTCTTTGCCCTTTATATTAACAGGGATTAAATTCTGGTGGCATTATATTTATGCTTCCAAACTATGTAATTAAAATAAAATCAGAAATATGTAATTAAATTATAGCTTAAGCCCTGGCTGGTGGCACAGTGAATAAGGCATGGGCCAGTGAACCGAAAGGTCGCTGGTTCGATTCCCCAACCAGGGCATATAACCAGGTTGCAAGCCAGGTCCATAGCTGGAGGCAGGTGAAAGGCAACCATACATTAATGTCTCTCTCCCTCTCTGCCTCTCTCTCTTTCCTCTCTCTCTAGAAATAATAAATAAAAATCTTTTTAAAAAATTATAGCTTAAATTTACTTATATAGAGTGCTCAGTTTGTCAGCACATACTCATATATTAAATTAACGTGTCTAGAAAAATAAAAAGAATTCCCCGTAAGTGTACATTGATATCGCTATTGGCTTTTTATTGTATGGGGTATCTTGGGTTTGTATTTTGGTTGTACACAGTATGTCTTTACATCAGGTCCAATGTTCTCTTTCTCAAGGAGAGTGAAATGGGATTAGACATGTTAAAGTATCACAATAGATATTAATGAAGTACGTTCAGAACAAAACTATTAGTGTTGGAATGAATTATGGCCAAATTTATCTAAGTTTCTTTATGTTGTTTTTGTCACCTCTTCTTTTTCATACAAGGATCCTCTGGCTTTCTATTATTAGGTAACTGGAATTGTATTTGTTGGTACTTAGGGACAAAGACTGATGGTCTAGAAACTGTATTTGATTTGCTTGCTGCTGTCCAACAGCAGAATGCCTGGAGCTATTCACTTATAATATCAGGTATAAGTGGTGACATCATTGTTACTATGTTTAAACACCCATGGTTGGCAGAAATGTGCTGAGGTCCGCATGTAAGTTAATTATGTCCCTGCCCGGGGCAACTGCTACAGAAAGGACATTCTCAGAGAATGAGGAAGATGACAGACGTGGTGGTTTGGTGCTAACTGGCAACATTACCTAAAGGCGCATATGTGTTACCCTAGAGCATGGGGAATGGCCACTGGAGGGAGAGGGTGCGGGACGTCGAATTGGGTTTGGTTGGTGACTAGGACCGCAGAGAGGGGAAGTGTGTTCATCAGGGAGGTGGCTGGAGCCTGAGGGTCCATGAAGAGCCCGGATGGAGCGTGGCAAACCAGGGTTGGGTACACAGAAGGTGAGGGGGACAGGCGGTGGCGGTCCCTGCAGACTCTTAGGGCCAGATGGCGGGTTTCTGGCAGAGTCCCAGGCTAGGCTCAGCACGGCCTCCAGGTCCAGACAGCATCAGACGTGCACACAAGCCCGACCAGCTTCAGTGGGATCAGCACTGACGACCAGCGCACCCCCTCCAGGCCGCAGCCCACCAAAGCCAAACCTGGGACCCGACCTCCCTTGGGGGATATTCGGGGATGGTGGGCAGGGTGAAGGTCTCCCAGTAGCTATAGGGAAGCAAATCTAGCCCCGAGGTTTTTCGCCATCAATCCACACTCTGGCTCCTTCCCTGAGGAAGGCGGTACCCAGAAAGGCAGAGGTGGGGTGTTGGTGGTCACCCCGCCTGGGCGGAAAGCCCACCCTGCATCACAGCAGTCTCACACACTCAGGGCCGACCTCCTATTTTGCCCCACCCTCCACCCCTGGCCTCCAGGGATCCCCCCTCTCACATATCTAAATGGAATCATTTGTTTGTCCTTTTGTGTGTCTGGCTTATTTCACTTAACAGACAGAATTGATTTCAAGGTTCATCCACGTTGTAATAGGTGTCAGAACTTCATTTTAAGGCTGAAAAAATATGAGTCAGGGAGGGAGGGGGAGAGAGAGGGGAGGGGGGAGAGGGAGAGAGAGAGAATACATTTTGTTTAACCATTCAACTGGCAGCGGACATTGGGGTCGTTTCAACCTTTTCGCTATTGTGAATTCTGCTGCTTCAAACACTGCTACAAAAATATCTGTTCAGGCCCCTGCTTTTATTTATTTATTTAAAGAGTTTATTTATTATTTTTAGAGAGAGTCGAAGGGAGAGAGGCAGAGAGGGAGAGAGACATCAATGTATGGTTGCCTTTCACCTGCCTCCAGCTGCGGACCTGGCTTGCCACCTGGTTATGTGCCCTGGCTGGGAATCGAACCAGCGACCTTTGGGTTCGCAGGCTGGCGCCTTATCCACTGTGCCACCTGCCAGGGCTCAAGTCCCTCCTTTCAGTTAGTTTGGGTGTATGAGGTCTTTGTAAATAGGAAAGAGTTGTCTAGGCAATGTCTCCATTCCTTTTGAGTTCTTACTTGTGTGTGGACAAAGCCAAGGAAACAAGCATCAGGCCTGTAGGGTAGCCACCTCCCCCCCCCCACCCCCCCGCCCATCTATAGATCTATAAATGAGCAGCGCCATGGATGGAAGCTGAGAAAATGGCTCTGTGGCTCATCAATGTCTGAATGTGTTTATGATGTTGCCATATACACAGACTCCTAATAGTTACTAAGGCAGCAAAATAGTTTAACCTTCCAAGAAGCAGAAGAATTGGCCACAGCCTGTCAGAAAACCACCTCTTGCCAAGGAACCCTTCCAGAAGCTTAACCTTTGTTTAATATATTGATTTGTTATTCAAATTAGTTATTAATAAGTTATTCAAAGGATAAATGGAACAGCACTAACTCACACCTTTCCAGGAATATCAGCAGTGTGCTAACCTTTAAGGATACTATGTGGAATTAAACAGAAAAAGCCTCTACGTGTCCATAATTTACCATCTAGGGGAGACAGGTAGACAAATTGCCACATAAATAGGACACAGTTAAGGGCCATGATGAGAACTGCATAAAGGGTACGTTTGTTTTGTTAAAGCGTGCAGGAGCCTAATTTCCACAGGAGACTCCAGGAAGGCTGCTCTGAGAAGTCATGGGCAGTGTGCCCTCAGTGCTGAGAAGCCAGGCAGGACAGAAGCCCTGAGGTAAGAACTTGGATGTTTGAGGAAATGGCAGGAGGAGTGATTGTAGAGAAAGGCAGAGGTTAGCTCTCAAAGGATTCGAGATAATTATTTTAGGTATAACGGGGAATCCTTGAAAAGATTTTGGGAGAAGGTGGCATGATCCAGTCGACATTTTTAGGATATCACCTTGCAGTTTACGCAGAATAGATCTGTTGGGGAGGAGAAAGAGCCTCCCCTTCTCTTAGTTATCATGGCTTATCAAATAATTAAAATGCCATGTGGCAGATTGACCAGAGAAAAACCAAATTTAATATGTACGATGACAAATTCAATCCTGATTCTTCCATCCATTCACTGAGTCCATGGGGACCCCTCACCCATAGTCAGTCACACAAAGAAGTGGCTGCTGTACAGCGTGGTCCTGATATAGAAACCCAGATGAAAACAGGCATTGAAACCAAAATTCTGATGACAGCCTAAGCCAACTGAAGTTTGTTTATTCATTCCTCATTGAGCCCTTTCATTTTGAGCCCTATGAAGAATATTGAGACAATATTAATTACAGGTTAAGTGGCGGCATCTTCTTCATGCTTCCTTCCCTGTCAAAACAGACACCATACACGGAAGGCTTGGGTTCTCACTTTTAATTGAGATATTGTAAATCTGTCACTTCCTACAAAGTATTCTAATGTGCATTATCTCACTTGGATCTATGGGAATTTAATTTTGATTGCGGGGTTCCATTCCAGTACAACTTCAAGCAGAAGGAGGAATTTGAGTTGACCCTTATGGGGAGAGGCATGAAAAGTGCTGTTCAGTAAGAGAACTGCATCTGTCCACATCTAAGGCGTGTGGCCCAAAACACAGGGCTGTTGATGCCAATGCAAGTGCACAGTCCGTGCCTCCCTCTCCCTGCCTGTCACCCTGTCCCTGTGGATGTGCCATGGCTTTTCCTTTTACTCCCGTCACCCTGCCCCAGGCCTCTTTCCACATGGGAACATGGCAGGGGGTTGTGCGAGCCGCTGACTAAACTGGGAGTCTGGAGACTGAAAATCTAACCCTAATTTGCAGTAGCTGTACAATATTTGACCATTTTATCTATTAAAAAGGGGAGGCTAGTTGATCCCTTAGATGACTTCTTTCAGTGTGGGGCTATTTATAGAGATGTGGCCAGGGTTAAGGGAGGATTTTGAGGCACGCAGAGACCTGCAAGAATAGCAGCCTTTACCATGCCTGGAGGGAAAAGGTGTTTTGGCAGCTGGATGAGAGAGGGAACCTTGCAGGAGGGAGGGGTCAGTGGCCGGCGCTGTGCCTGTGGAGGGGACAGCCACCGCCATAACTGCCCTCATCAGGAAGAGGTGAGAGCAGTACATTCCATGACCCTGCTCCCTTCCTGCCCTCCAAGCCCCCATGGACACCTCCCGTTGGCCAAACAGAAACAGAAGCCAGAGTGCGGAGGAGCCTGGGTGACACACATGGTGGGGTTCTGCCTCCCAGGACACAGAAAAGAGCAGAGAATGACTTTCAGTGGGTCCAGGCGCAGATGGAACACATCTCCCCAAGACCCCAAGTCATGACTTGGTTGTTTTTTCTGCCATGTGACAAGTTCTAGCTGCCGTTTGATTCCTTATTCATTTAAATGGCCTTTATTTTTCAATCCTTGTTCACAGATACTCTCTGGTAATTGGTCTTCATTTCCATCCCTGTTCACATATGCTCTCTGGTAATCAATCCTCTGATAGAGTCCATTTTGTAAGTCAGTCAGTTGACATGCATTGTGTCTTTAAGCCTGTGTTTTTACTTTTATTTTTTTTTTAATTTTATTGTTGTTGTATTACATCCATCCCCTTTTTGCTCCCCTCTGTCCCCCTCCCCACCCACCCATTTCCCCCAAAGTCAATCCCACCTGTTGCCCATGTCCATGGTTCCTTTATACTAGGTTCTTGTCTAAGCTGCTCCCCTTCCCTGCCTCTGCCTCCCCCCAACCCCCTTCCCTGTGACCACTGAAGGCCTATTCACTGTATTCATATATTTGGTTCTGTTTACATTTTAATAAATAATATTGGGTGGTTTCTCTGTGCAGTCCCTCCCAAGGAATCTGCATGATATAATAGGAGAAGTGGCTCTATCTGTGGTCTGTCAGGGACCCCCAGGGATGGCAGCAGGGTGCAGAGCCCTGCGTAGGCCAAGCTAAGCTTGTAAGTAAGACCTGGTTGGGAAACCGGAAAAGCTGGGTGTGTACAGGCCCCCATGCTGTAACTGGGGGACCCCAGTTGGAACCTGGGCATGGGAATTTTCTACACAGTCTTTGAAGCAAGCAAACTTCCCAGACTTGTTTATTATAACAGCAGCAGATGTTAAACTTTAACCTGCATGCAACCTTACCCTCCCTATTTCTATGAGCCACCTGGAGTCCTTTTCAACATCTTGTCTGGCAGGCCATACCCTGGGGCAAGATCTCTGCATTCCTTCTATTATGGTTTAAGCATAACAACTCCTATTCTATAAAGCATTCTCCTTTCACAATGATCTATGATGCGTACATTCACCCCCTACCTTGGCTACCCAATAAAAATCTATGGAGAGAGGGGCTCAAGGCTCTTGTCTCTCTGACATTAGCGGGGTCTTCCCTCCCCAAGCCAAAGCAGCCTGGGGAGGGGGTTCCTTATCAGTGGTTGAGACAGGGACACAACTGACATTTCAATTTTCACATGGTTTCCCCAGGGAATGTCCTGCTATGAGGAGCAGCGAGCTGCCAAACTGAAAGGCAGGGAATCAAGAAAAAGGTACCATCTGGAACGTGGATTGGGGAAGCTGTAGAGCACGGACCGTGTGAAGTGAGGACAAACAAGGGGCCTGAAGTTACGGTGGAGAAAGGGGTTGGAAGGATAAGCCTCGGGTCCCCCGGTCCATTCCCCACTGCCCACCGGAGGCCGTGTCCACCTCCAGATGCTACAATTTCAGAGCTGGAGCAAGAGGTACATGGGGGAGTCCACAGCATCCACGTCCGCGAGTCCCTAGTCAGTGAGAACAGGAGGGAAAACGCAGACACTTTCGACTCAATCTCTAGCGCTCATGACGCAGTGGCTGCTGAGCTCTGATTCAATCCCACTCTGGTCAGGGTCCACATGGTGGCTTACGAGGCATCATCTGGGTGATGCTAGGGCAGACGCCCCTGTTTCCCAACACCTTCAACATACAACTCTCCCAATCTACCCCCACTCCTTATTATCCCTCCACTCTACCTCTACCAAGTCCCGTATTATTACCCTTCTTAAGGAAGAACACCTGCAGTTCCCTATAAACATGTATAGACGCTAAGCCACATGGGGTCCCTGATTAGCAACTGCTCACATCTGGAGGACGGATGGTTCTGGTTGGTGAGACACTACCTGGTGTGGTATGGAGAGGAAATGACACGGGGCAGAGACACTATAATTGGAAATGGGAGGCAGATATTATACCTCAGCTTCAGGGTAGCACGGACAACAAGGAACTTGACTCTTAAGGGTCAATGGAATGTGGAGATCAGGGACAGAGAAGAACTTGGACAGGATGAGCCTCCTGACAAGACACTGGGCCCAGCTCTCCCCTGGTGATGTCGCAGGGGGCGTCTCAGAAACTGAGCCAGAAAAGGCAAACACATGCCTGTTCAACCTCACCTCTGAGTCAGTCACTTGTCAGGGTTTCTGAGCCCTGTGCTCTCTAGTGTCCCTTATTCTGCTTCACTCGTGGTCTTTGTGATGAGCACCCTCCCTCTCCTTTCAGGAGACATTTAGGGTAACAGACAAGAGGCCTGTGAGTGTCCCTCAAGCTCACGTGATGTGGCTTGAGTAGTGAGCACGGGGCACTTAGGCAACCTGCCCCTGGAGTGGCATGTGCTTGTCTAGGGTCCCACTGGGAGAGGAGGTAAGGAAGTGGAGCAAAACGCAAGCTCCTTGTTCTGACCTGGGGTGCGTGCGTGTGCGTGCGTGTGCGTGCATGCATGTGTGTCTCTGAAGGGAAAAGGAAGACCTTTGACCTTCACGTACATAACTAGCGTCTTTTCAGGTTATATGACATATAACCAATTCTTTTTATCTTTCTTTGGTAGAGCAAAAAAATAAAGAAAAAAGTATTGCAATGTCAATGCCATATTCTTTTTAAAAAATGTAACCTATTAACATTAACAGAATAAGAATGAACTAATTACACTGAAGTTGCTAAATGCTGGCATTCTACCCTACACAACCCTGTTGTGGGCTCATGAAATGCAGAATTATAGAATTGCTTGAGTGGGTATTAGTCAACTTTTTATTACCACTATGATTTATAAACGCTAACCTTCACCTAAGTTTAAATGCAATTTCTTTTTCTGTTTATTTATACATGTAATTCTTGAGGTAACTAATTTATAAAATAAAAGTTACAAATTTCTAACTTAGTGTCTGGATTTACAGACCTCTGACTTCAATTAACTTGTTGATTTATAAATAGTGAACCAAAAGTCTCAGGTGATAAACGCAAACTCTCCTGCTAGATTTATACATCTAACCAAGAGCCCTGCTGTAAATCACTGTCACGTTTGCAAATGGTCCCATTAGTTAGTGCTTTGGCTGTTTGATTTGAAAATCACCTCTATCTTCACTATTAAATTCTGATTTGTCTTTTTAATATACAGCTCATTGTGATAATTTGTTACTACCAATCGCTGATTTAGAAGGCACTGTAATAAATTTTATAACATAAATTTTAACGGCTCTGAATTAACTACACCACATTTTTGAAAGCTTTATGGCTGACAAACTATTCTCGGAAGCAAGTACATTTTACATCCTACAAAACAAATCGTGGAGTGTTGGTCATAAGGATGTTTGTCTTTTCTGTCTCTACTGTCTCTCCACCTCCTGCATTAAGACTTCTGTTTTTAAGCGAGTGTGGACAGTTATGCTGGGCCTAAGCGGACTTCCAAGGGCAGAACTATTAGAGTTTGAGCTGAATAGGCTGATGTGATTACTGTGTAGGGTGTTATCTTGGTTCTCTATCCCATCCAGGCTTTTCATCTGCTGGGGACACACTGGTGCCTCTTTGGACTTAAATCCCAGCTTGGGGAGCTCAGAATACTTGCTGAACAGCCTGTTAATTTACAGTCTGTGGCTATGACTGAGGAACTGATGTTTATCAGTTTTATGCCTTTGCCTTCTGGTGACTGGACTACTGCCCACAGTCAGAGAGAATTGGTCTCTTAGGGCATCAGGACAAGGCCTGAGGGCACTGAGTAAGGATCAACATTTTAGAATGATAATATTCTCAGAGATGTATGCACAATAAAGGAAATGGATGATTTTCCTCTTGGCTCTATCAAATCTAGTGCATTTGTACTTTTCACCCTCTCTGGGTGGTATATACTGTCACACAGTGACATTTACTACAAAGGTTTTATCTTACTGAATTTCCAAGAGCTGAAAGCTATTTAAATGGGCAATAAAAGACACACATAATTCTTCTGAATGAACTAACAAAACAGTAGGCAGAAACTGTTATCCTGTACTCTCTATGTTGTCCTGAGATTTGCAGGAATCTAGGAAATGGTGGGTGGTCAATTTGCTGTATAGCAGCTGGAATTGATCATAAAGCATTTTCCCCTGAAATAGGTTTTAACAACAAAGTTTTTAGAATAAAATAATCTATACATACATTTGTTAATAACATCTTGTGGGACAACACCTGAGCATTGGGATTGGAGTTGGGCACATGGAGAAACTAATATAATATTCTCAAAGTTCAATACATTGTCTGTGTCCCGAATGGCAAATCAAAATAGCAAGGAAGGAGTGAAATCCAAACTGATGTTAGAGAAAAAAATCAGAGACCCCCAAAAGGTGTTTTTTTGTGCTATAAAAACCCATGGTACCAAACTTTGATTTAATACCTGATCTAATTGCAGTTTCAACCTCTCCCAGAAACATATTCTTAATCAGCCGGTCTGGAAGCTAGGTTTCTTCCCAGAGTAGTTGTGTGAGCCATTGAAAGTCATATCGATCTTGCAGAACTTCAGTTTCTTTACCTTAAAGAGAGCACTTAATTAACAAACATCTGTTGAGCACCTATTATATGCCAGATACTGTCAATACTATTGGAGAATGATGGATCACTGAAGCCACAGTTCAACTTCATGGAATGAAAGTCCAGAAGAAAAGGCAGCATTTTTAGAACTAATAAGAAAAGATATATGTTAGTAAAGTTTGAACAAATACTGTAAATGAGGAGAAAAATTCCTTAAAGTCCCCTTCATCTTTGCTGTAATAGTGGTTCTGATTGCTGCTTGCAAAACCAACAGAGGAGGCAATACAAACTTTGTTTTCTAAGAATTGGCATTTGCTCTTGTCAGATGGTTCCCTGAAGGATCAGTTTGTGGATTATTTTTGTTCTGTCCACCATGGAGCTTTCTCATGGCTGGATTTGCCTTCTAGTAGGCATTTATCAAAAGCACTTAATGGCAACTAAACTAGCCAAGACCACCTGGGACAAGGGATAACAGATTAGAAAATATTTTGAGATTTAAAAGAAAACAAGAACCCAACATACCAAAATTTATGGGATTGCATTCAAAGTAAGGCTCAGAGTAAAATTTATAGCTGTAAATGCCTACATTAAAAACACAATAAAGATCTCAAAACAATAATGTAACTTTCCACCTTCTGAAACTAGAAAAAGAAAACCAAACTAAACCAAAGCAAGCAGAAGAAAGGATGAGAAAAATTAGTGTGGAGATAAATAAAATAGGGAATAGAAAACAACAAAGAAATTCCGCAAAAAAAAAAAAAAAAGAAAGAAAAAGGGTTCTTTGAACATATCAAAAAAATGGACAGCCTTGGCTGGTGGCACAGTGGAAAAGGTGCCCTGCCTGTGAACTCAAAGGTCACTGGTTCAATTCCCAGCCAGGGCACATTGCGAGGTTGCAGGCCAGGTCTCCAAGCAGGTTCGTGGCTGGAGGCAGGTGAAAGGCAACCATACATTGATGTCTCTCTCCTTCTCTGCCTTTCTCCCTGTCCCTCTCTCTCTAAAAATAATAAATAAAATCTTTAAAAAAAAAATGGACAAACCATTAGCTACAGAGACTAAAAATAAAAGAAAGACTTATATTTCCAACAATGTTAGGAATATAAGTGGGACAATACTCCAGACCTTATAGAAATAAAAGGGAATATAAGAGACTATTATGAGGTACTGCATGTCAACAAATTATGTAACCTAAATGGAAAGGACAAATTTTCATAAAAACAAACTACCAGACTTTGTGTTTTAAGAATGAACACCAACCCCTTTCAAACTCTTCCCCACCCCCCAAAAACATAGAAGAGGAAGGAATACTTCCAAACTCATTTTGTAAGGTCAGTATTAACTGATACCAAAGCCGGACAAAGAAAACTACAGAAAAATACTCCTTATGACTATAGATGTAAAAACACTCAACAAAATACTAACAAACTGAATCCTGCAGCATATTAAAATGATTATACACCTTGATCAAATAGGATTTATCCCAAGAGTGCAAGAGTGATTGCATATATGAAATCAATCAATATAATATACCATATTAATAGAAAGAGAAAAACCCATATAATTATCTGAATATATGTAGAAAAAGAATTGAACAAAATCCACTAGTCTGTTTTAAGATAAAAGCACTCCACAACCTAGGAACAGAAGGGAACATCCTCAACCTGATAAAGGGCATCTATGAAAAAAACACAACTAACATGGCACTGGTGAAAGATTGAATATTTTACCCCTAAAATCAGGAATGAGACAAAGATGTCTTCTGTCACCACTTCTATTTAACACTGTGCTAGAATTTCTAGACAAGGCAGTTAGGAAGAATACAAGATAGACAGGGGGAAGTTAAGAATAATACAGGAAAGGATAATATCAGGGAGTTTATATGCACAACTTATGGACATGAACTAAGCGGGGTGGGATTGCTGGAGGGGAGTGGGTACTGGGTGGAGCGGAGCAAAGGGAAAAGAAATTGGGACAACTGTAATAGCATAATCAATAAAATACACTTTTTGAAAAAGAAATAAAATACATCTTTTCATATGTCTATTGGCCATCTGTATGTCCTCTATGGAGAAGTGTCTATTCAGGTCCTTTGCCCATTATTTAATTTTTTTTTTTTTTTTGTGTTAGGTTTGTAAGTTCTTTATAAATTTTATATATTAACTCCTTATCAGATGTATTGGTGAATATGTTCTCCCATTCTATGAATTGTCTTTTTATTTTGTTAATGTTTTCCTTTGCAACATCACTAATTATTAGAGAAATGCAAATTAAACCCATAATGAGATACCATCTCACACCTGTCATAATGGCTATCATCAATAAATCAGCAAACAACAAATGCTGGAGAAGATGTGGAGAAAGGGGAACTCTGGTGCACTGTTGGTGGGAATGCAAGCTGATGCAGCCACTGTGGAAAGCAGTGCAGAAATTTAAAATTTTAAATGGAACTGCCTTTTGACCCAGTGATTCCACTTCTGGGAATATATCTGAAGGAATATATCAAAATGCTCATTTGAAAGAACGTAAGTACCCCTATGATCATTGCGGTGTTATTTACCATCATAAAGACATGGAAGAATCCCAAATGCCCATCAGTAGATGAGCGGATAAAACAACTATGGGACATTTACACAATGGAATACTACTCAGGTGAAGAAAGAAAGAAAGGAAGAAAGGAAGGAAGGAAGGAAGGAAGGAAGGAAAAAGAAAGTTTTACTCTTTGCAACAGTATAGATGGACCTGGAGAGCATTATGCTAAATGAAATAAGCCAGACAGAGAAAGACAAATACCACACTATTTTACCCATATGTGGAATCTAATGAACAAACTAAACTAACAAGCAAAGTAGAGACGGACCTGTAGATAGAGAACAGGATAACAGCAAATGGTTTGGGAGGGTAGGGGATAGGGGAATTGAGCAAAAAGAGAAAGGGACTCATGAACACGGACAATAGTGTGGTGATTGCAGGGGTAGAGAAGTATAAGGGGACTAAATGGTAATGGAAAAATACAATAAAAATAAAAATAAACAAAATAAATAAAATGCATCTAGATTTGAAAGGAAGAAGTAAAACTTTACATGCTTGCAGATGACATGATCTTATATATAGAAGCCCTAAATAATCCACAAATGTTATTAGAGCTAGTAAAGGAGTTTAGCATAGTTACAAGATTCAAGGTATCTATATAAAGGTTTTATTTGCATACACTTGGAATGAACAATCCAAAAATGAAATTAAGAGTACCATTCCAATTACAATAGCATCAAATAGAAGAAAATACTTAGTAATAAATTTGACTTGTATACTGAAATGTATAAAGCATTGTTGAAAGAACTTAAAGAAGGCCAAAATAAATGGGAAAGCATCCTGTGTTCATGTATTGAAAGTTTTAATTTTGTTATGATGGCAATACTCCCCAAATTGATCTACAAAATCAATATAATCACTATCATAATTTCATATATGTTTTTTGCATAAATGGACAAGCTGATCTGAAAATTCATGTGGAAATGTTAGAGGCACAGAACAGCCAAAACAAACTTGGAGGACTTACATGTTCTAATTCCAAAGCTTACTATAAAGCTACTATAATATCATGGTACTCGCATAAGGATAGAACATATAGATCAATGGAACAGAAGTAAAAACCTAGCAAAAACCCATACATCTATAGTTAATGGATTTTTGACAAAAGTGCCAAGACCCATTCATTGAGGAAAGAATAGTTATTTTGATAAATGGTTCTGGGAGAAGTGGATATCAACATGCAAAACAATTAATTTGAACTCCAATCTCACACTGTGTACAAAAAATTATTGTAAAATGGATCAAAACCTAAATGCATACATTTAGCTACATCTTAGTTACAAATATAAAAATCTTAGAAACATTGGTATAGTTCTTGGTAACCATGAATTAGGCAACAGTTACTTAAATATAACAACAAAAGCACAGATGATCAAAGAAAAGAACAATTAAACAGAACTTCATCAAAATTAAATAGGCACCAAAAGATATTAACAAAAATGTTCAAAGACAACCCACAGAATGGGTAAAAATATTTGCAAGTTATATATCTGACAATGGCCTAGAATCTAGGATATATAAAGGCTTCTTTTCCCTTAATGACAGTAAGATTAAAAAAAAAGGGGGGGTGGGCAAAAATGCATGAATAGACATTTCTTCAAAGAATGTAAATAAATGGTTCATAATCACAGGCAAAGATGCTTGGCATCATTAATTTTTAAGAAAATATAAATCAAAATCTCAATAATGTACCAATTCATACCTACCAGTATGACTATGTTAAAAAAAAAAAGCAGAAGAAGAAGAAGACATAAAGCCCTGGCTGGTGGCACAGTGGATAAGGCGCCAGTCTGCGAACCCAAAGGTCGCTGGTTTGATTCCTCAGCCAGGGCATATAACCAGGTTGCAAGCCAGGTCTCCAGCCAGGTCCTTAGCTGGAGGCAGGTGAAAGGCAACCTTACATTGATGTTTCTCTCCCTCTCTGACTCTCCCCCTTCCCCTCTCTCTGAAAATAATAAATATCTTTTTTTTTTTTTTTAAGATTTTATTTATTAATTTTCAGAGAGAGGGGGAGGGAGATAGGAAGAGAGGGAGAGAAACATCAATGTATGGTTGCCTTTCATCTGCCTCCAGCTACAAACCTGGCTGGAGACCTGGCTTGCAACCTGGTTATGTTGCCCTGGATGGGAATCGAACCACAAACCTTTGGGTTTGCAGACCGGCACCTTACCCACTGTGCCACCAGCCAGGGCCCTAATAAATAAAATCTTTTAGCAAAAAAAGATATAAGAAGCACAGGCGAAGATGTGGAGAAACTGAACCCCTCATACATTGCCAGTGTGAATGTAAAATGGTGCAACGCCTGCAGAAAACATTTGTCAGTTCTTTAAATAAATTTTGTCACTGAGTTTCCATTATGAGCTGGTAATTTTACTTCCATGTATATATGCCCAAGAGAATTGAAAACACATGTTCACACTAAAACTTAGACATAAACGTTCACAGCAACATTATTTATAATAGCCAAAAATGTTATGCTAAGGAAAAAGCCAGATTCCAAAGGCCACATAGTGTGTAGAGTAATCCCTTCTTCTTTTTTAAAAAAGATTTTATTTATTATTTTTAGAGAGCGGGGAAGGGAGAGAGGCAGAGAGGGAGGGAGACATCAATGTATGGTTGCCTTTCACCTGACTCCAGCCACAGACCTGGCTGGAGACCTGGCTTGCAACCTGGTTATGTGCCCTGGCTGAGGAATCAAACCAGCGACCTTTGGGTTCGCAGACTGGCGCCTTATCCACTGTGCTACCAGCCAGGGCAGTGATCCCTTCTTATTCACAGGAATATGTTCCAAGAGTCCCAGTGGATGCCTGAAACCACACAGTACCTTATATATGTATACTGCTTTTTCCTATATATACATGCTTATGATAAAGTTTAATTTATAAATTAGGCATAGTAAGAGATTAACAACAATAACAATAAAAACAATTACAAGAATATCCTATAGGCCCTGGCTAGTGGCTCAGTGGACAGGTGCTAGCCTTTGAACCCAAAGGTCGCTGGTTCGATTCCCAGCCAGGGCACATAACCAGGTTGAAAGCCAGGTCTCCAGCCAGGTCCATAGTTGGAGGCAGGTGAAAGGCAACCATAAATTGATGCTTCTCTCCCTTTCTTCCTCCCTTCCTGCCCTTCTCTCTAAAAAATAATGAATAAAAAAAATAATAAAAAATTTAAAATGAATATACTATAATAAAAGTTATGTGAATGCAGGCTCTCAAAATATCTCATTGGATTGTATGTACAGCAGGGATACACTAAACAAAAAGATGATTCATGTCTGAGACAGGTTGGAACGGAACAGAGTGAGATTTCATCATGCTACACAGAATGGCGTGCAATTTAAAACTTATGGATTGTTTCTTTTTGGAATTTTCCATTTAATATTTTGGACCATGGTCAACTGAAATAGCAGAAAGCAAAATGGTGGAAAAGGGAGAGCTGCTGTAATACCATTTATGTGACATGTCCGTAGAGACAGAAAGTAAATTAGTGGTGGCCAGGGAAGGGGTAATGGAGTGACTGCTTAATGGGTACAGTGTTTCCTTTTGGGGTGAGGAAAGTGTTTTTGAATTATGTATGGTGATGATTGCACTACGTTGTGACTATAATAAAAACCATTGAACTGTACATTTTAAATGGTTAAAATGGTGAGTTTTATGTTGTGTGAATTCTATCTCAATCAAAAAAAAATGTAATTGCCAAAATGATTTTTAAAAATGTAATTCAGCAAGTAGATAACCTCTTTGAAAAAGACAAGAAACAATATTAATCAATAAACCTGTCAAGTGAGTATGAAAAAATGCACTGTGTTCTGCAAAGCTAGGAAGAGAATGGGCATTTTAAATTATTCATTACACTGATGCTCAGAAAAGAAATAAATTAAAGGCGTCTCATTTTATAAGAATTTAATTCAATTTATATGCGGTTCTTCTCCTTCTTTCCCATTAGGCCGTTTTAAATATAGACCTGAGCAAAAAGTAGCAGCTACATTCTTTCCATTAACATTTCTTTCTGCCACAATCATCTTACATATCTCACTCCTAGGCTAGTGGCTAGTGACATCAGACTCATTTTAATTCAGGGCCATGGCTCTTCTGATGAAAGACAAAACAGAAAGAGGGAATGTTGTCCATCTTCCAAGACAATGCTGGTAGCACAGACATGTGGTTGGGTTTGGACATGTCCTGTTCAACATTATAATAGGTGAGTTGAATGAATTCACAAGGATATATGTATGTTTGTTAAATCCATGGGTGATCCAGAAATAGAAGAGTTGGCTAATATGCTAAGTGCGATAATCAAATGTCAAGAAGGCCTTGACAAGTGGTTACATTAGCTGAAATTAGCAAGGCAATGTGTTTATATCCTGTGAGAATGCATATGAATTTCTTTTTGTTTTTTGTTTTTTTGTTGTTGTTTTATTTTGTATATGAATTTCTCAACTCAAGATTTTAACATCCGTTGCACATATAAACAGTTTGGAGAAAACCTAACTAAGTAGAAGCAACAAATGAATCAACAAACAAACAAACAAACTGGAGTTTTAGTTGATTTCCAGCTCAATGTGTCCCAGGTTGCAACCCACTGCCATGAAACTCTCATTTGAAAAATATGGTGAAGTTATCTAGTGAAGTTGCCTTAGAGGATGAGATACATTCCAGAAATGATCTCGAGTTCCCTTTGATGTATGACCCAGTGGACAGCACATACCTTATTTGTGTCAGGGTATACCAGTAGCACTGAATACAAAAATATAAGAAATTATCACCAGAAGTTATGATTATATCTCTCTTTTCCATACCCTCCTCATTTATTGAAATGCCTCACTTTGTTTAAAATAGAGTAAGAGCCAGAACCCAGCATTTATATATTTGATAGAGGGCAAAATTAAATTCAAAAGTACTATCCAATGCTAATTTTAAATCATATGTTTCCATATGTCCATCCTTAGTGGGGGCAATACAATGTTAGCTGTGTTTGGAAAACAGGGTTTGGGAATTCCCAAACTGTTGGTGAAATATAAGTTGACATAGGCAGCTTGTATGTACCCTCCAAATTTGTCAATGCACATATTTGATCAAGTAATTCCATTTCCATTAATGTTTCCTATAGAAATATTCAAACACATTTACAAAGATACATGTAGGAAGGATGTTTACTCTAGCATTTTTTAAAGCAACACACTGGGACAAAAACGAAAAGGGCAATAACAGGGAAAGAGTTTAGAATTATTAATGAATCATGGCATGACAGTACTGTGGACATACTGTCACAGTTATCTGAGGTACGATAACAAAATACCATATACAAGGTGATCTAAACAACAGCTATCCATTGCCCACAGGTCTAGAGGCAGAGAAGGCCAAGATCAAAATGCCAGGAGATTCCATTCTTGGTGATGACCCTCTCCCTGGCTTGTTTGTTGCTGTATGACCACATAGCAGAGAGAGCACTCTGTGGTATTTCTTCATCTTATAAAGGCACTAATCTCACCACAGGAACTCCACTCTCATGACTTCATTGAAACTGATTTACCCCTTTCTGGGTTCCTGGACCCAATTCCAGTGTGTGTGTGTGTGTGTGTGTGTGTGTGTGTGTGTGTGTGTTGGGGACAGGGAGAGTTCCCCCCATGGCACAAAGCAATTCTTGAACACTAGCAGGGTGTCTGAAAGTTCAACTCAATTCTGACTCTGTTTACCTAGAGAAAACATCAGATTCCACAGTTGAAGGGCTCAGTCTTACATGACTGCCCCACCTCTCCCACTTTAGATGACAGGGGGAAAAGCCCAGATTGTCTGTGCTTCTGACCAACTGGCTATAGATCAGAGGTCCTCATGTCCCCCTCCTTGGGTTCAATTAATCTGCTAGAGCAGTCCACAAAAGTCAGGGAATTCATTTACTCACTAGATCCCACATTTACTATAAAAGAGTAAAACTCAGGAACAGTCATATGGAAGAGGCATGAAGCATCTCCAGGCATTCACCAGCTGGGAAGCTCTCCTAACCTCCTCCTCACATAATCATGATTGATTAATCATTGACCATTGGTGACTGAACTCAATCTCTAGCCCCTATCCAGGCTCTGGAGGTTAGGGGTTAGCACTGAAATTTCCAACCCTCTAATCACCGGTTGGGTTGGCTCCACTAGCAACCAGCCCCCATCCTTAGGAGCTTTCTAAATGTTATCTCATTAACCTAAAAGACATCTTTTACACTCTTAACACTTAGGAAATTCCAAGGGGGGTTGGAGCTGGAAGTTAGGAACTATAGAGAAAGACCAATATATGATGAATGACCAAATATATATTTTTTCTTATAAATCATAATGTCCTACCTCCCAAAGGCCCCTACAAATATCATTGTATTGGGAATTGGGGCATAAGCATAGGAAGTTTTTGTGGGGACACACACAACTATTCTGTAACAGATACTATACTGCTGTTGAAAAGAACAAGGTATGCTAACAAGGGAAGATATCAATTTTTAAAAGTACAGCATAGGAAATATAGTCAATAATGTAATAACTATGTACGGTGTCAGATGAGTACTAAACTTACCAGAGTGATCACTTTGTAAGTTATATAAATGTCTAATCACTACTGAGTGTGAACTATAATTTAGAAATAAAAAAAATATTTAAACACATGACACTAATATATTAAAATAGAGTCAATTTATGCAAAAATTAACTTTTATAAGTGAAAAGAGTGTGCATACTATATGCATATATGTAGTAGGAAGATAATTATCCATGAGTCACATTTGGCATATCTTGTAGTAGCTTTCCTTCCCAATTATAAGGGCATTTGTATGGTAAACAGCTTGGAAGATAGAAATAGAGTCTACCTCTGGGGTAGGCAACAAAGGATGGATTTGTTTGCTGTTCAGAATAATAATGTGTCTTCCTAGGGTAAAGGTTGTGCAGAATTGCCAACAGCTCATTTTATTTTATTTTTAATTTTTATTAAGATTTTATTTCATTATTTTTAGAAAGAGGGGAAGGGAGAGAGGCAGAGAGGGAGAGAGACATTGATGTATGGTTGTGTTTCACCTGCCTCCAGCCACAGACCGGACTGGAGACCTGGTTGGCAACTTGGTTATGTGCCCTGGCTGGGGAATCGAACCTGCGACCTTTGGTTCGCAGGCCGGCGCCTTAACCACTGTGCTACCAACCAGGGCCACAACAGCTCATTTTAAAAGAGTAGGTTTCTCTCCCTCTCTGCCTCTCTCCCTTCCCTTCCTTCTAAAAAGCAATAAATAAAATCTTTAAAAAAATATATATTATGGCTTCCTGAAGTCAGGGCTCCTCAAGTGTTCAGATGTTACTTGTGAAAACAGAGTGTGCTTCATCTGTAACTGAAAGAGTAGAAAGGCTTTCTCAGTTCCTCCTAAGACAAACAGTGGGGGAATGGGGTGGGGAGGCAGTCCCACATAAGACCAACAGTTTCAAAAAAAAAAAAAAAAAAAAAGGCAAAAACATGCAGATAAAATGCATCTCAAAGAGTTTCAAGGTGATTTGTTTCTCTCTCCATATATTCCTCCATCTGTTGGAAAGCTGCTCATCAGTGAAATGCATGTACCTGAACCGAAACTTCTAAGGCACCAGATGTACTTTTTGTTCAGTCCTCTGCCCGTATTAAGTGCCCCTCACTTCCCCAAACTTGGAGCACTGTTTCAAGGTTCCTTGAAGCTCTGCTCATGGGCTGCAGTCCTCAGACAGGCCCAAATACAATTCTTTCTAAACTCGTCAGAGGTTCCGGTTCTTTCCATTAACATGCCTTTTGCTGCCCTTCTGTGCATTTGTGGGGAAGGCATATTAACTTTTCATTGGAGATGATTAAGGGTAAATCCTGCAATACCAGCAGCTTTGTGAACAATTATTACACTGTCTTTACCTGTGTACACCCTAGAGAGATGAAGAGGTCCAGAACAAGCCTCCCCAGAACGTGCTATTTTGACGTGGTGGATTATTTGGAGCAGAACACAGTCAAGGCCCAAAAAGGTAGGGAAGAGCTTTTACCTCCCCCTGAACTGGCTACAAGAATTGAGACAGATGGCCTGGCCCAGGAACAGCACTATCACTAAAGATAACTGCAAAGAGTACAGGATAGATGCGGTGGGTTGGGGGAGCTCAGTAGGGTCTGTTTGTTTGAAGCCCTCTCTGTGACTCATCGTCTCTGCAGGGCATGGAATGCATCTGTGAACAAAAAGAGGGCTATGCAATTATCCTGATAAGCACCGTGAATGACAGTCATCACAGAGGGTAGTCTGCCACAAATTCCTAACTGGGCAGGTCATAGCAATTAGCCACGTCCTAGGCCTATAGCTTCCTTAGGAATGGTTAATCTTTCTAAGTGAGCCCTGTCCATTGTTCTTCCACATCTAGGGTAACAGAGCTTTAAAATGTCAGAGTAATTTTCTTTTCCTACCCCTCAAAATCACAATCGCAGGCACCAGAGCATAAAATCACCAGAGAATGAGACCACAGAACCCCTCATTGTTATCTTGTTCATTTCCAACTATTCCTTACCCACCGACATAAAAGAAATACGTGCTTTTCCATTTTGCCTTTTATCCAATCCTGCAGATTTCCTTGCTTTGCTTTCTCCCACCTCCTTAACCTACACCAATGGGTTGCATGTGCCTTATGCCTCCTCCTTTGATTCTAACGTATAAAATAAGCAGCAAAATGGCCATTCTCTGGAGCATTTTCTCAATCAGCTGAGATTTTGCTTCCCTAGCATAGGTCATCAGTTTGGCTAAAATAAACTCATAAAAGTTCTCTACAGGTTTAGACATTTCTTTTTTTTAATTAATTTAAAAATTTGTATTTATTATTTCCAGAGGGAGAAGAAGGGAGAGAGGCAGAGAGGAAGAGAAACATCCATGTAGGGTTGCCTTTCACTTGCCTCCAGCTACGGACCTGGCTGGAGACCTGCCTTACAACCTGGTTATGTGCCCTGGCTAGGGTAGACATTTCTTACATCAACACAAACATTTGCTGTTCCTGTTACTGGCTTAAAGGGGTAGATTTGCCTGCATGTGTCAATGCTCAAAAAGACACGAACAGCACCTTTCAGCAAAGAAAGTAAGGGTTTATGAGTTAAGGAAATAAATGGCCCATGCCTGAGGCCATAGGTGAGCTAATATTCAAAGACCTGACTCCCTCATGGCTTCCAGGAAATGGGTTAAATAGGGGGCAATCATTAGTCATGGTGATAAAGGGAGTTAGGGTTGTGATCAGGGTGTCACAGTCTCTACTGATCAGCCTTCGCTAGGGTAGGGGTGGGTGAATAGTGCATCTGGCTCTAATGTCAGCTATGGCGTCACTTCATCTGCTTCCATCTCGTTACTGGGCCTTGAGCTGAAAAACAACTGAGCCCTAGATGTTATCTCTAGTTTGATGGAATCTCTGCCTCTTTGATCAACAGACCTGAGTCTTTGTTCCTAAGGTTATTTGATGCTGATCAGAACATCATTGTCCTAAGGGCTTAGTGATTCAGGGAATGGATATGTAAGGGAGAAAGAGGCAGGCGAGTCAACGTGCTGGATGAAACCAGTTTGAACCAAAGGGAAAGAAAAGGAAAAAAGTTATATTAAAGAAATGAAGTTTAGGATAAGGCCCTAGCCTGCGAACCCAAAGGTCGCTGGTTCGATTCCCAGCCAGGGCAACATAACCAGGTTGCAAGCCAGGTCTCCAGCCAGGTCCTTAGCTGGAGGCAGGTGAAAGGCCGCCATACATTGATATCTCCCTCCCTCTCTGCTTCTCTCCCTTCCCCTCTCTCTAAAAATACTAAATAAAATATTAGTCTGAAGCCCCGGACCCCTATCCCCTTCTCCTTAGCTCAGGGTGGTATATAAGCCTCAATTGCCTATCATTGAGCCTCTTATGTCTTTGTGGGGCTTCAATAAATCCAAAATCAAATTAGTTTTTCTCCTGTTAATCTGTTTTATGTCAATTCATTTATTAGATCAGCCCAAAGAACCTACAAGGTTAGGGAGAATTTTTCCTATCCTGAAGGAAAGAGCCAGAAGCAATCATTGACAGGAAGTTACAAGGGGAAATTGAGGTAACATTTTGATCAATACAAGGAGTAATTTTCACTGGGGAAGGGGAGAACAGGGGGTGGAAATGGGATGAATGTCATACAACAACAAAATTAAATTTAAAAAAAAAAGTAATTTTCAAATGTTAAAACCAATGAGCAGGCAGTTTTTCCCATTAGTGTATCCCTACTGATTTTCACGAAAGAGCCAAGGTTCTCTTTATTCATTATTACTTCTTCAATAAGGTGTTATGATGAAGGCAAAAATGTGTGCACCCAATGTGCAAGGGTCCTCATCTGGTGGGTCAATCCTTAATGGGATTTAGTGCTCTAAGTGCTTAAAGAGCCTTCTGAAATGAACCTGATCTGCCCCTTCCCAGTGCTCTCCCTCTTTACGCACAGGCGTTCGCTTCATCTGAGAAGCTCTTTTTTGTGCCATTCACGTGTCTTTTCTTGGTCATAGAAGTGAGGTCAGAGAGCCAGGATATATCATGAAAATTGGGTGCAGCCTTTCATCTAGTTGAAATAGTAAACAAAACATTAATTTGGGGGCTCCTTAAGCCAGAAGACTGCTCAACCTACTCGATTCTGGGCTCTCAATATCCCTCCTCTGGACCCAGGGAGCACATGGGGCCCGCCAGGTGGTCTAGATCGCCTGGTAGTGGTGTTCTGCTTTGAGGTTCAGGGCCACAGCCCCATTGAATAGTAAAAGATCTCCGTATTTTCTGTGCCTCTTGTGTATGATACCTTTTGGCAAGGTGATAGGGAAGATCTTGCTGGGCTAAGTAGGACTGAAGTCATTTTGGGTCTCTGGCTCAGCACAGTAACACCATTCCTAACAGGACCCAAGTCATTTCTGTTTCCCAGCAAGTATTGACAAGGATATTGATAAGGATTATTTTCTGTTGAGCCAGAGAGGTTACAGTGGGGACCGTGTATGAAACTGCTACAGAGCATTCCATTTACATAAGAATTGTTTTTTTTTTGTATTATCTTCACATATCATATTTGTAAAATTAAAGTTCAGAAATAGAGGGAAGAATAAAAATTTAAATACTTCAAGCACATGCATTTTAACATATATTTTGTTGTCTCAATGTTTTACAAACCAAATTACAAGTGAATTCTATGTGTCAAGGAAGTCTGAGAAGATAAACATCAGACAAATCTCAAGTGTGTATTAAAATTATTTTGTCACAAGCATAGCAGCCTAATGTTCACAGCAGTAAACAATACATTAGTTTCCTGTGATTTTTCTTTTTATTTTTTAAGATTTTATTGACTTATTTTTAGAGAGAGGGGAAGGCAGGAGGAAAGAGAGGGGGAGAAAGAGAAATCTGTGAGAAATGTATCAATTAGCTGCCTCTCACAGGCCCTGAACTGACCCACAACCCATGCATCTGCCCTGACTGGGAATTGAACTGGTGACTTTTAGGTTCCTAAGCCAGCACTCAATCCACTGAGCCACACTAGCCAGACCTTTCTCCCTATGTTTTTTTTCCATTTTTCTCTTTTCCCATGTAATCAGCAGCCACAATACCTGCATGTTTCTTACAGTCATTTTACTGAAGTTTTCTAACCTGTACCGTTGGTATGTTTAGCTTCCTTTTGAGCCTGTTTATATTTTTTTCTGCACAATTTGCCTCATTATTGAATTTATTAGGGTGGCATTGGTTAATAAAATTATATAGGCTTCTAGTATACAATTTTATGATACATTATCAGTATACCATATTGTGTGTTCACCACCCCACGTGAAGTCTCTTTCCATCACCATTTATCCCCCTTTACCCTCTTTACCTGCCCCCCACCCCCCTTCTCCTGTGGTAATACCCATACTGTTGTCTGTGTCTCCAAGATTTTTAGTTTGCTTACTCCCTTCACCTTTTTCACTCAGTCCGCCCAAAACCCTCCCCTCTGACTGCTGTCAAGTCTGTTCTCTGTCTCTGTAAGTCTGTTTCTATTTTGTTTGTGTTTTGTTCCTTAGGGTCCACATAGAAGTGAAATCTTACCTATTGTAACAGCATGGATGGACTTAGACAGTATTATGCTAAGTGAAATCAGCCAGTTAGAGACAGGCAAATACCAGATGGGCCTGTTTACATTATATAGACGCGTCATGCTATCAAAATCTCCAGACAGGGACGATGGGGATTTGCCTGTCCTCCTCCCGCAATGCTAATAGAATATCAGTACCTTTTGTTAACACTTGACAAATGTTGATCAATGATTTATAACTCCTTGGTAAAGAAGTCACCCAGACAATTTGAAACACTCTTGAACAGTGCAATGCAAGAAGCAGGGCTGTGCATCTCAGAAATGTCTTGCCAGCTTTGTACACTCAGGGTGAGGTGTGAAACCTCCATAAAAATGCGGATAAAGGAAAAAATAATGGGACCCAAACCTGCAGCCTATCCCTTCATTTCCTCTAGTGTGAAGCTGTACAATATAATGGTATTCTGTCCTTATGGAAAGTGATGTGTAATTGGAACTGAATAAATAGTACAATAAATAGATGTATTAAAGAAACTACAGATATACATGCCCATATATAAGCACATGTATTATACACACTCAATATAACAGATGCATATGTTCATTCTTTCTTAGAGTGTTTTTCAAAATCCAACATATTTTGGAGCAGGAGTCAGCAACCTTTTTCTGTAAAGGACCAGACAGGAACTATATTAGGCTTTGTGGGCCGCATATAGTTACAATTACTCAACTCTTTCACTGTAGCTCTAAAACCACCACAGATAACACATAAGCAAATAGGAATGGTTGTCATGCTCCAGGTACACTTTATTTATGGATGTTGAAATCCGAATTTCCTACCATTTTCATGTCACAAAATACTATTCTTCCTTATGAATTTTTCCACTGTGTTAACATGTGAAAACCACTGTTAGCTCATCCGCTGTACAAAAACTGTTATAGGTTGTTATAGGGGATAGTTTGCTCTGTAAAAATTAAAAGTTTCAGATTTGTGAACCATCTCCTAAACACATCCATGCTACTATTTGAAGGTCTCAAGTAATCACTAGGTGGCCCTGTGCTCTTTGTTTCCTCTGTACTTGGAATAGCATTTCAGCCATCCTCTGCCATCTGTTCAGCACTAGATGGCACCAAGAACTGCCAATGTGCCTTTTTTTTTTTTTTAATATAGTTTGAAGTTACTATTCCTAACTATAAAAATTATTTATTTTCTCTGTATAGCAGGAAATACATGACCAATCTCTGTTCTTATTACCAGAATGCTAATTGCTTTAATTTCAGCTCAGAAAGTGGAACTTACCTGTATATCTTTTTAAAAGGTGCATTTTTGAGCCCTGGCTGATAGCACAGTGGATAAGGTGCCGGCCTGCAAACCCAAAGGTCACTGGTTCGATTCCCCAGCCAGGGCACATAACCAGGTTGGAAGCCAGGTCTCCAGTCAGGTCTGTAGCTGGAGGCAGGTGAAAGGCAACCATACGTTGATGTTTCTCTCCCTCTCTACCTCTCTCTCTTCCTCTCTCTTTCTGGAAATAATAATAAATAAAAAAAAATCTTTAAAAGGTGCATTTTTGTGTAATAGGGTAAAATAATGCATTAGGCTGGTAGAAGCTACTATTGGGAACTAAAGAAAATTAACATGACCCATTAAAGTAGTCCCTCATTATGTAATTCTAAATAATATTTTGTAAAATATGTAGATATGAAGTAATTTAGTAATTTAAAACTAACGTTGGCTTTACTGTTTCTGTATTTACAGTGAAATAAATATTTTACATATGAAATCCAAATAAATAACATTAATATACCTTCAGTGAAGTAGAATAAATCTTACAAGCCATCTTGAATTTGTACATTAAAACTTCTTTCGGTGTCAAAAAAAAAAAAAAAAAAAAAAAAACTTCTTTCAATAGCCCTGGCTGGTGGCACAGTGGATAAGGCGCCGTCCTGTGAACACAAAGGTGGCTGGTTCGATTCCCAGCCAGGGCACATAACCAGGTTGCAAGCCAGGTCTCCAGCCAGGTCCTTAGCTGAAGGCAGGTGAAAGGCAACCATACACTGATGCTTCTCTCCCTCTGTGCCTCTCTTCCTTCCCCTCCCTCTAAAAAAATCACAAATAAAATCTTTTTTAAAAAACCTTCTTTCAAGTTATCATTATTAGCACTGTTGATTGGAAGCTTCTAATTCTATTACAGTAGAGGCAGGGATTCATTTCTCATAATAGCTTGCTAGCTTTCAAAATGCAAAGTTGTAAGTACAGACCACTTTGAGTAGACCAGATTTTCCTAAATTGAAAGAGATGGAGTTCCTTCTCAGTAAACTTGCCACAACAGCAAACTTTCAAAATTTACAAGTTAAATAAAAGTGCTGGAATAATATGCAGACAACTAAATCACTGGTACATTTAAAAATGAAATGTTTTTACAATGGAGAAAGGGAAGCTGTAATAAATGGTGCTGGGAAAATTGGAAAGCCACATGCAAAAGAATGAAACTGGACTGCTATTTGATACCATACACGAAACTGATTAAATACTTAAACTTAAGACCTGAAAGCATAAAATACATAGGAGAAAACATAGGTACTAAACTTATGGCCCTTGGTCTCAGAGAGGCTTTTGTGAATTTGACCCCAAAGGCAAAGGAAGGAAAATCAAAAATTAATGAATGGGACTGTATCAAACTAAAAAGCTTCTATACAGCAAAAGAAACCGATAGCAAAACAAAAAAGGCAACCAAACTGAATGGGAGAAGATATCTTCAAATAATACCAAAATAAGGGGCCTAATATCCAAAATATATACTAAAGAATTCATACAACTCAAAGGCAAAAATCCAATTAAAAAAGTGGGCAGAGGGCCTGAACTGACACTTCTTCCAAGAATACATAAAAATGGCCAGGAGGTGGCTGGTAGCACAGCGGATAAGGTGCCGGCCTGCAAACCTAAAAGTCGCAGGTTCGATTCCCCAGCCAGGGCACATTATCAGGTTGCAAACCAGGTCTCCAGTCAGGTCCCCAGCTGGAGGCAGGTGAAAGGCAACCATACATTGATGTCTCTCTCCCTCTCTGCCTCTCTCCCTTCCCCTCTTTCTAAAAATAATGAAATAAAATCTTTAAAAAAAAATGGCCAGGAGGTCCATGAAAAGACACTCAATTTCACTAACTATATGGGAAATGCAAATCAAAATCACGAGATACCATTTCACCCCCGTTAGAATGGCTATTATAAATAAGACAAGTACTAATGAGCGTTAGAAAGGAAGTGGAGAAAAGGGATGCTCATTCCCTGCTGGTAGGAATGCAAAGTGGTACAGCCATATGGAAAACAGTATGGAGGTGCCTCAAATAACTAAGAATAGAGTTACCATATGACCCACCATTCTCTCTCCTGAGTATATACCTGAAAAACTTGAAAACATTTTTTTCTTAAAGATATATGCGCTCCTATGTTCATTGCAGCATTATTAATTGTGGCGAAGATGTGGAAACAACCTAAGTGTCCTTCAATGGATGATTGGATAAAACAGATGTGGTACATATGTCCAATGGAAAACTGCTATTTGTGACAACACAAATGGATGGATCTTGAGATTATTATGCTAAGTGAAATAAATCAGACAAGAAAAGGACAAGAACCAAATGATTTCACTCATGTGGGATATAAAGCAACAAACAAATAAAACGAAGCAACTCATAGACATAGATAATAATATGGTTGTTACTAGAGGGGTACAACCATATTGTTAGGGGTGGGGTGGATAAAGAGGGTAAAGGGGGTCAAATATGTGGTGATAGAAGGAGATTCAACTTTGGGTGGTGTGCAAACAATGCAACATACAAATGAAAGTATTATACATAGAATTGCACACTAGAAACATATAATGATATTAACCAAGGTCACCCCAATAAATTTAAAAATGAAATACTTTTGAAATAATTGGGTTTTTTATGGTTGACTCATTTTGCCTTCTTTATCACCTTCTTAATTTAGATCTCCCTCAAGCTGGAGAATAGATGAGGGAATTGAGTTCTGTTATTTTATTTTTCTGCCAAATCCATAGTCTAAATTTTTTTCTACACGTGGTTTTCCAAATGTCATGAGATTAGAGGCTGTTTGTTTTCACTCAATTTTTAAGTGTTTTAGCATATAAAAAAATGAATTGCATTATGTATGTGTACACCCGGTGCATCTCTAAGAGAAAGAATATTAAAAATACCTCATCAATCAACAGGTTTAAAATCTAATAAAAATGGTTTCAATCTAATACAATTTATTACAGCAGGGGTGAGCAGAGAATATGTAGTTATCTTTGTTTCTTTATTCCTTTTCATTTTCATATAAAAATGAGTTTTCCTTTGATCTCTTTTTATTCATGTGTACATTAAATCAAGAAACTACATGATACATACATTCTGGAACTGATAGAATGCTGTTATCAACTCAAAGCAATGTCTATTTATTGTCACAACTATATATCAACAGAGTAATAAAGGCTATATATTATTCTTGAAGTAGCATTTCTAATGATGTTAGCTTTGTTTTGCATCGAATATAACTTCATCTCTCCTTGTCATCCTTTAACTAAACTATGTTCCTTTGACTAGAAGATCTGAACATGTTATTTTGATCAGTCAGGATGTTTTGTTCCACTAAGGAAACAAACTCTGCTCTTTTTCTGAGATTTTCAATTGATTTTGGGGGAGGTGTGTATTAAAAACAAAGAAGTGTGTCTGTGCTTTGAATTTCACTTTTTTATTTTAAATATATTCCTCTAACTGAAATTCACATTTAAACTGCATCTACACAGCACGAAGTTGGAAATGTAGTTGACAATTATCTAGATTTAGATAAATAAGTCTAAAAATAAAATTGAGATCTCAACGATTATCTAAATTATTTTCAAACAAGTTCCCTTAATGTTAAACTTGTTTAGATACATGCAACTGACAAAGCAACACTATGAATTCAACATGCTTTCCTCTCTGTTCCTTCATCTGGTGTGCTAAGCACATTTGTAGTAAAGAAGCATAAATCTATGGATAGCTGTCAGTATAAATTTATATTCCACTGCTGAATTTTCTCTTTAGTTTTAATAGTGTCTCAGTTTATTACCTTGAATTGTTTCATAAGTCATATTATCTGTGAATAATATTGTTCTCATCTTTTCTAACTTTCACATCCATATTTCATATTTTTTCTCATTTTATTGCAATTGGTAGTACTTTCAGCACAATGATATTATTAGATGTGACAATTTTATTTCTGTGTTTACTGTAAATTACTCTAAAACTTTGCATCTTCTATATTGTACATATACAACATCTGTCCTGAAAGTATTGACTGCACAAACTATTTTTAATTGTATTGGCTCAGTACCTTCGGGACAGACCTCATATTTGTTATAGGTATCTGGTAGACACACTTATGAAAGCTAACATCACCAAAAATATTTATCATGAATGGTTTTTGTATTTTATTAAGTGCATGAATGGTTTTTGCATTTTATTAAATGGAATATTGACATGTATTGCTAATGAAATGTTTCTCTCATTTAATTAGTGATTGTAGTGAATTTATTACCTTAATTTTTCTAATGTGGTACCATTCCTGCAATCTTGAGATTAGGCCTTGGTAATGATATAATTTTTATAATAAGCTGTTGATTATGGTTTGCTGATGACAGATTTAGGACTTTTGCTTTTATTTATAGGTATAATTAACCAAAAAATTTATTTTCTTGTAATTTTCTGTCTTGAGAGTCAAAGTCATTACTAACCTCAAAAAATCAGTTAAGTATTTCTCATCTCCTTTTCTATGTTTTGGAACAGCTTATATACAATTGACATTAGCTGCGTTTGTTGTTGTTGTTGTTTGTTTAAGATTTAGTAGAACCTACCTGTAAGTCCATATGGGTCTGACACCTTTTAGTTAAGGAAATTTATTATATTCTCTCATTTATTATTTTATTTTTTGTTGACTATCTTGCTAATTTATATTTTCCTAAGAACATATTCCATATCACCTAGGTTTATATATTTATTTATCCCTATAATTTATTCATATCTTGTTCTTGTATTTATTTTGAAAATCTTGTTTCCATTTCCACTACTACTACTTTTTGTTCCCACCCCCTTTCTTTGAAAAACAAAATATTTGACAGAATGTCCTGTGTTTCATATTTCTTGCCAAAAAAGAGACATTTCAAATTATTAATCGATTCTGTGTGGGTTTTATTTTTTATTTTAAATTATGTTAATTATTAGTGTCTTCCTTCTATTTTGAGTAATTTTTGTTTCTTTTCCATTTTGAGTTGAAATATTAATTCTTTGTTTTAGACTTTCTCATTTTCTTGTAAATGTAGTTACTATGCATCTCCCTTTCATTACTGCTTTAGATGCAAAACTCAGGTTTGAAATATAGTCCTTTTATTTTTCTGTTATTTTGTGGTTTCCATTCTGACCAACAAATTATTCAGAATGTATACCTCATTTTCTAGATATGTTGATTAGTGTTTTATATATATTACCATTTTGTCATTGATTTTTCCAATTTTATTTTGCCATAAATTTCATTTTGTGACTTTTCATATGGTAGTTTGAAAACTTTCACATTTGTACTTTTTAAAATATATTTTATTATTTATTTATTTAAAAATATTTTATTTCATTATTTTTTAGAAAGAGGGGAAGGGAGAGAGGCAGAGAGGGAGAGAGACATCAATATATGGTTGCGCTTCACCTGCCTCCAGCTATGGACCTGGCTGGAGACCTGGCTTGCAACCTGGTTATGCGCCCTGGCTGGGGAATCGAACCAGTGACCTTTGGGTTCACAGGCCGGTGCCTATTCACTGAGCCACCAGCCAGGGCTATTTGTACCTTTATTTATATTCTTACAATATTGTATGAGTGCTTGAAAATAAATTTTATTTCCCTTGCTCTGGGTTCATACATAATAGATGTATCAACTTAAAGCTGGTATTGGATTATTTGCATTCTTAACTAAGTTAGTTCTTTGAACTTCTGGTTTCTGTGAGACATGTTTTACTTTTTCCAGATTTCGGTTTCTTCTTGCAGTTCTATTAAATTTAACTCAATTAAACTTTGAATGGAAGGTTTTACTTAGAGCTACTTTAGCCGACATGGAGTGCACCAAATCCTATACAACCTCAGCACAAATGTAGTTACTATTTTTCTAACCTTCTAGAAAGTGTTAAAGAAATTGTTACTCTTTCCATCTCTCTACTTGCCCATGAACTTGCTTAAATTATTCTGCCACCTTTATCAATGTTTGTTTTGCCCTGAGAGTGCCAAGAGCCTCAACTGCTTAGCCTCTTAGAGGTTCCAACAATGTAAGGCAGCTCTCAGACTCAGATTGTGACCACCTATCTGTATCTTTTTAAAAAATTTTATTCATTATTTTCAGAGAGAAGGGCAGGGATGGAGGAAGAAAGGGAGAGAAGCATCAATATATAGTTGCCTTTCACCTGCCTCCAGCTATGGACCTGGCTGGAGACCTGGCTTGCAACCTGGTTATGTGCCCTGACTGGGGAATCGAACCAGCGACCTTTGGGTTTGCAGGCTGGTGCCAATCCACTGAGCCACACGAGCCAGGGTGACACCTATCTGTATCTCAATCCTTTGCCTCAACCTCCCTCTTAAAACTGCTTTTGCTGCATCCTATGTGTTTTGGTAGTTGTATTTTTCTTTTCTTTTTTTTTTTAATTCCTTTTTGACTCATTCAATATTTTGGAGTGTGTTGATCATTTCCATGCACATGTGAAATGTTCAGCATTCCTCCTATTTCCCAGATCTGTTCACATGTCTATAGCTGGTACCATGGTCAGTGAATAAGCTGCCTGGGTGTAGGTCTGTCGTCTTAAAACTGCTTTCCTCATTCCAGGACTGCAGTGAGGTTTCACAGCCTTCCATCTGGACCCCAAAGCTCCCACAAAGGCACTTTTATCCAAGGATGTATATCAAATTATTGTCATTGAGGAAGGGATATGAAAGAGGAAAACCTCATTGGACCACCTGGATGACGCCAATCCCTTTCATTTTACATTCTAAGCTCTCACAGACTTCCCTACTTTTCACATTTCCACTATCACTCATCTTCCCAAATCAAGGAATATTTTTTCTACTTATTATAACATCTCATAAATATATTATCTATGAATGCAATTTATTCCTATTCTTCTGATCCTAGATGTTTGAAATTCAAAAACCAAAATTTGACTCTTTTTATGCTCCCTTCTTGCTATTTCTGCTGAGTCATACACAATGGCTATTTCATTGAATACGTGATAGTTAAGGGCAGGAAGAAATATTTACAAGAGGGTCAATTTGTGTAGTTCTTCCTAAACATCATCCTTCCACATACCTGGTGCTGACTGCATTGTCGTTTCTTTTTCACAACCTGCTTTTCCCTTGGCTCCTTCCCTCTGCAAAATCAGGTGCTTTCAAGACGGAAATGTTGTTTGGTTATTAGGAAGATAAAGAAAATGCACCATGTTATTGCTGAGCAGAAGCAATTGTAAAATGGAATTGTTCATTTTAGAGCTATTTAGAATAGAGGTTGCATAAATGAGTTTTTTAGAGATCTATGGAGAAATGAGACCCCAGAAAATTTGAACTGACAGGCATGGAATGGAGTGATGTGAGAGTAACTTTTAATTGTGTATTTAATTGACCTTGAAGAAAAACGAGTCTCATATTTGGCACTGAATATAATTACGTAAAGATTCAAATATGTTATTACCCAAAAAGTTACATAGGCTACTTTATTATATTATTATAATCACATAATATCTACACTCTGAATTCTCTTGGTAATGCTAAGACAGCCACTATCTTGCTTTAGAGCAAAAGAAGTAGAAAGTAGTGGCAAATAAAATAAAGCATACCCTCCATTAATATTTTTAGTAACTTATAGTTGAGAGATAAAATGTATAATTTAAGTTGGCTTGTTGGAAATACATACGTTATTATAGCTTTTGTTGGAAAATATTATACTTAGGTCCATACAAATTGTAGTATTGTAAAAAGTGTGTATCTTAGAATATTTATTAAATCTCAAGTAATCCAAAATTGAACAAATTCCACTGTATGCTGTTCTTTGTGAAGAATAAAACAAGTATTTAATTACATATACACACAGAAATTGTCAATGTGTTATGATTATTCTGACAAAAATAAATTTGAATTACTATATATTAATGGAGTGTTGAATTTTAGATTTGGAGAGTCTTTCCAAACAAATATTTAAAACAATTTAAATTACTTATATATGTTATATTTATATATATATATATATATATATATATATATATATATATCCTTAAATAACAATGTAGTTTTAGATTATACAAAATAAAATTGCTTAAATAACATGTGTAGATGATACAAATTGGAGACAGCAACATATTACAAGCCCATTTTGTTAAAAGTTGAAAGTATCATTTTAGCTACAATTTAGTTTAAATAAAAAGCATGACATTTATATTTTATTCTGCTTGAATATATTTTGTCATTTTAACTGGTTGCATTATATTATTAATTCTCAGAAGTATTATAATTTACATATTCATAAATGTATATTTAGTTCCCCTTTCATTTGTAATCATAAAACTTGGGAATCAGGAAAAACAGACTCTGATGTTTTTATACTGTATTTGAAGACACTGAGGTATTCAGACATTGGAACTCTTCCATGGTATGTTGGTAGCAGACCAAAATTAAAATCATGTCTTCTGAATCCTTTTCATATGCTTAATTTATTAATCCTATTCTTCATATAAATAGTTATTTCCATTCCAGGCGTGAGATAATAAAAGCCATACATGCTTCTGAGAAAAAAAAATACTATGACCACATAAACAGCTGTTCTCTCTGACATTGTTCTTTGACGTTGGTATCAAAAGTAGTATTTCCAGATCAACCAGTTGAAAAATAACTAAATGATGGAGCCATGCATCCTCTGAGGGACAAATAAACACCATAGGAAATAAAGGGTTTGTTGCTGCCATTCCACTCCTCCCCTGCTCTCATTACGTTCTCTAGTGAGTTTAAGTGTAGGCTCCCTCATTTTTGAGGGAGTAATATTGCCCGGCCCATGAGACTGCTGGTTAACGGCAGATTGAGTACATTTCCAGGGGAAAAATGGCTCCCTCCTTGACTCAGTTTCCTAGTATCTACATTTATCTTCTGTACAGCCTTGTGAAATCGGTCAGTTTTCTACATATGTTTTTACTGGATAGAGCTAAGGGAATTATGGTTTTCACAAATGAAGTTTATTTTTTCTAAGGGCACAAATCCTAGGAGTCCCTTCAGCCATCCTTCAGGGGACTAAAAAGATAATAGATATAAATAGAAAAATATTGCATCATGTAAAAATAGAATCCAACTGAGGTTCTATGTATAAGGGGAAATAGAAGACTTTAAACGTTTTAAGGTAAGAAATAGTCATTGTTTAATATAAGAGAAAGCAAAGGTATTTTCTCCAGACCCAGAAAATTGACCAGGCTGACAGAGACTTATCAAAATTAGCAGTGCTTTGGGGTGAAAGCAGAGAGTTCTCTGGGCATGTGAGAACTGTGAATTATTAAGACTGTATGCAGATCAGCTATTTATAAATACATTTCCATTTACAAATGTGCTTGCTGCGGTGATGACTTTTAGAACACGAGCCACAAAACATCTGGCAGTGCTTAATGCCAGACACTATCTGCCTCCATTTTAGGCTGCACTGAAGGAAGGACTGTCCAATTCTCCACAGGAGTGGAGAGTCCCAGGATACCGACCAGAAACCACCTCTCTGAATTTATGCCAGGTGTAGCCCAGGGAGGCAACTCGGAGTGACGACGTAAGGAATTCTAACAGCATTCTTCAAATTTTTTAGTCAAGGGTAAACAACATTCCAGGGCACACCAGTACCATTCTTCTAAGAAATCTTACAGCTCTTATGAAGAAAATCATTTGATTTCGAATGTTTTTGATTTACCAGGCAGTAATAAAGATTTTAACTTCCTAGGTGTCTGGTATAATGTCACGACACATTCCATACCTACATTATAATCTCGGGGCGGGCATGGTAGGTTATCAAGGCCCCATCTGTCTATAGGTTTTTGAATAAAATTTGCGGGCAATTTTTCAAGTCACCAGGCACTAGAAATACAATGTTACATAAAACAGGGAGACAGCATAAAGCCTGAGTTCTATATACTGGGAAGAACAGTGCTCCCATTGATGTAGGGAAGAGTAAAGGCGTAAGTCCCTCTTCCCAACATACAGTCAGAGCAGGGGAAGGACAGAGAGCTGCACAGGCCACAGTCGCACCATCTGTAGAGCTCAGCAGCCAGTGTCTTGAGAACTTCATTCACTCATGGTTTTAACATCAACAAGGAGGAAGACACTGCACCTGAAACAGGAAGGTAGTGGGCTAGAAACTTCGAGTACAAAGAATATGAAATAGTTACTAGAGGTGGAACTTCTGGAACAAGGAGTAAGGAGCACGACAGACCCTATGCCTAGCAAGACAATTTAACCAGTAAAAATGACAACAACAAAACAAAAATATTTTTTAAAGTCTGTAAGTTTTTCTAAAACTGGTAAGAGTCTGTGGCACCTGAGGGGCCAGCTGGTCCATGAGCTGCAAGTTTCCAGTTCCACCCCAGGCAGGTGGTGCAAAGAATACAGAGGGTCCCTCTCACCCCAGCTTCCAGTCTGGAGCTAGGTTTTTATCACAGGAGAAGCCAGCTACAGGTTTTTCTCACTCTTCTCATTTTCGAAGTGTAAAACCTTTCTTCTGAGAGAGGAGAAAAGATGCTTTGTCTCCCTTCTCGTACTCAGTCCTACCGATAAGGTGACAGCAGACGTAGCTGGCCAGGAATACTACCCCCAATGGTCTGAGCTCCAGCCCACTAGTAGAGTGAAGGTTTCATGCCTGGAAAGCAAACGGAGAAGAGCAAGGCTGACACTTCCATTCCACCCCCACCCTACTCTGCCCATTCTTAGAATGAAGTTGCTATTCTGGAAAAGCGGGTCCTTACCATCAACTCCAGTGCAGTAGCACACGGGTTCTTCCTAGGAGTAAAGGCAAGCTGGATGGGCCAAGAACTCCTCAGCTCTACCTGACAGGATGGATGGGCTTATTTGGAGCCATGAGTGGACAACTCATGTCTCAAGGTGTGGTTGAAAACAATGGAGACCTTGGGAGACTGGAGGCGATTGTTCTAATGTAAGCAAATTGGCCGAAGTTTAATAGTGAGGACCAGGGAATGAGCCATGAAGAACTCTCCTAGGGTCTCAGTCAGCCTTAAAGTTTGTAAAGGCTGTGCCTACAGACTGTCCTGTACCCATTCAGAAGCAATCAGAACAAGACATGAAGCAGAGCCACACACAGACCCATTAATATGGGGCAGAGGTGCTACTGGCATAAGGGACTTGAACAAACCTTCTGATAAAACACTGACTTTTCAATGAGCTACTCTAACTCAGGCATGACTCCTGGGAAGAAATGCTTAAATATAATAAATATCACAGTCATTCCTGGCAACCTGGAAGGCTGTATACATGCTCAGGGCTGAGATCTATTTCAAGTTATCAGACAGGGAACATTCAACAGGCTACTAGTGCCTGGTTGAAAGTAGGACCAGTTAATTTCTTGAACTTAGCAGCCTCCAAGCCATGGAAACATCCCCTGGTAAAGAGTAAAAAATCTGAGGACTTAAACACAATCTTTGACTAATAAGTGTCTTATAACAACACAAGGGAACTCTAGGTAGCCAGATTGAAAGATAAAAACAATGGGAAAAATAACTCAGAGCCTACACACTGAGGGAAACATAGACTTGGCAGAAACAGATGAGCCAAGTTATTACACAGACAAATAAGCCAAAAACAACAACCATAATCACCTCCAGACAGAGATCAGTATCCATAGTTGCTATAATAAATTATCTAAAATTTCCAGTTTTTTAATTTAAAAAACATATGAGATATATAAAGAAACAGGAGAGTGTGACCCCTACATACAGGGGAAATGTGGGCAGTATTAACTTCCTATAAAGGGCCCATGACAGCAGATTAATTAGATAAAAACTTAAAAGCATCTATGTAAGTATGCTTTAAAACTAAAGAAATCCATGTTTAAAGAATTAGTCCTAGCTGGTGGCACAGTGGATAAGACGCTGGCCTGTGAACCCAAAAGTCACTGGTTCAATTCCCAGCCAGGGCACATAACCAGGTTGCAAGCCAGGTCTCCAGCCAGGTCCTTGGCTGGAGGCAGGTGAAAGGCAACCATACATTGATGTCTCTCTCCCTCTCTGCTTCTCTCCCTTCCCCTCTCTCTAAAAATAATAAAAAATAAAATCTTTAAAAAATAAAAAATAAATTTAAAAAAGCATAATAGTTGACCTTAAAAGTTCAATAGAGGGACTAACAGTAGTATGGGTTGGCTAAGAAAAAAAAAATCACCCTGGCTGGTGGTACAGTGGATAAGGCATTGGCCTGCAAACCCAAAGGTCACTGGTGTGATACTCAGCCAGGGCAACATAACCAGGCTGCAAGCCAGGTCTCCAGCCAGGTCCGTAGCTGGAGACAGGCGAAAGGCAACCATACATTGATGCCTCTCTCCTTCTCTGCTTCTCTCCCTTTCCCTCTCTCTAAAAATAATAAATAAAATCTTTTAAAAAAGAAAAAAAAATCAGTGAACTAAAATGCAGATTGATGGAGATTACACAACCTGAAGAATTGTATTAAAAAATGGAAAAAAGTAAAAAGGAAACGAGGGAAAGTGACAAAAATATTTTAAAAATAAGAGCTAGAAAGAAAACACCAGTCTACAAATCCAAGAAGCTCAACAAACTCCAAGTACTATAGTGCAAAGGTGCACATCTTAGTTAAAATGCTGCAAGTCAAAGAGAAACACTGGAATATAGCCAGAGGAAAATAAATGAGTCATCGCTTTTGAGGGAACCCCATCAGATGAACAAATGGCATATTATCATAAGTAATAGAGGTCAATGATGTCAGCAGGATGGCAGACTAGGAGGGCCTAATGCTCATCTCTGCCACCAAAACAATAAAAACAATCAATAAACAATGACATACTGGTGACATTAGCTCTGAGAGTTCCACGGTGAAAGAAGGAGACTCAGGAGACCTGTAGAACTCAAGGAACTCAGGATCACCTCATACAAAGGTGTAGGAAGCCTTTTCCATGCATTAGCTCATCCTCCATTCTGGCGGAACTCAGCATCAAGAAGAATACCTGAGCTGCAGCGATACCCAACATGGGGGAAAGAAAGTGAGAGAACTCCAATGACCTTTGTCACCACTGCAGATACCTGAAGTTTTGCCATGAAGAGCCCTTGCAGTCTTCACTGATGCTGAGACCAGAAGACAGAGGAGGTCGGAGTCCATATCACCATAACTCTCCACCCCCCAAAAGTCACCACTGTGCTCCACCCAGAGAGGATAAAGAAGTGATAAAGGGAATCATTACAACTTGCTTCAGTAATAGAAATGATCATATGGGAATATAAATAATTATATGCCAACAACTTGTAAAATCGAGAAGAGACCATTTGCTAGAAAAATGCAACCTACTAAATCTAAATAAGTTAGAAATAGAAAGTCTCAAAAGACCAATAGCAAATATAAGTACTAAATCAGTAATCAAAACCCACCAAAATAAAAGCCCAGAACAGATAGCTTCACAGGGAAACTCTACCAAACGTTTAAGGTAGAATAAATAACAATCCTTCTTAAACTTTTCCAAAAATGAAAGATGAAGGAATACTTCCAAATGAATTTTATGAGTCCAGCATTATGCTGGATACCAAAGCCAAAGATACCTCAAAGAAAAAGGTACAGGCCAATATTCCTGTACTTTTGATGAGCAAGCATATTAGTACTCAACGTAGCTATGAAATAAATTGTGCCTACCCCAATAAGGTCATAAAGGTGAGGCTTTACTCTGACATGACTGGTGACCTTATAAGAAGAGGAAGAGGGAGTGCGCCCAGCACTCAGGGCTCAGTGGCAGGGGCCTTGCTGGGTGGGCTAAGGCAGGACAGTGACACATGTTCCCCGATGGCCACATGGGCCACTCCGCATCGGATAAGAGGCATGTGTAAGGGCCCAGGGCCACAGGCCTCATGTTCACAGAGCTGAGGTCCAAGCTCAACCTCCCATGAGGCCCCACCAGGGCTGTGCGGGGAATGCTGGGATGTGAACACCACTGTCCACTTCAGCTTCTGCCAGATTCTTCTGGAACACAGAGTCCACTGAGTATATCCCCTGCCACCTGACTAGGACACCACGCACCAGCTTCACGTAGCATAACTCACTCAGCCAGAGGGCGGCCGACAGCTGGCTGGTCAAGGTCCTGCAGCTGCCTGGCCCAGAGGTTCCCCCAAGGCCAGCTGTACTCCGATCACTGAGGCTGTACCGCACAAGTCCCCCATTCAGTGGCCTGACGAGGCCGAGGCCTGTGGTCCTCTGGAGTCACCAGGATGTCTGCAGAAGGCACTGTCCCCACAACTACCTCGTCTATCTGGAGGCCTTCTCCCGGCACCCATCACTTGCTGGGCACTGCTGCAGATGAACCCAGAGGAGCTGCAAGGGATGGGGCCAGTGCAGAAGGCACAGCAGCAGGAGGGGCTAGGCAGGTGCTGCACTTGCAGGTGCACAAGCAGGGATGGAGCCTGAAGCCGCTGAGCCAAGCTACCTTTGGGAACATGTCCTAGTTGCTGCCCGAGGCTTGGCCCCCAGACCCCAGCACCATGACAGAAACCCGTGGAAAGACAAGGTAGAACTAGCCACGCAGCCCCTCTCAAACCCTGGAACCGGGACTGCCCACCTCCAGCCACCTCTGGCTGTGCATTCTGGGCTGTGCTTGGAATTGGATGATTGGGGGCTGCTTGAATGTGGCCCCCCTTCCCAGGACTGAGCCCAAGCTCACCCCCTGGTGCTGCTGGTGGCATTTGCGGCAGCTGCTTCAGGCCAGAGTGGGATCTGGATGTTCCTTGAGACCCCCAGCGAGTGTCTATATATAGTCCTTTAACCTACATTGAAATCCATCCCCATCGTCAGCTGAGTTACCCATCCTCTGGGTATCCTGTCTTCTCCAAGAGCAAGAGGTCTGTCTAACCTCCCACTAGTCCAGTTCCACACCCTCACCCAGCACCTAAAAGGCTGCCCGCAGAGGTGGAATAAACTGCTGAGGCTCCCTTTGCTGTGTGCCAGTCGCCCACCCCTGCCCAGGCCCGGCAGGACCAATCCCCCACACAGATGATGGTCATTGACATCTGTCACACCAGCGCCTTCACTCATTATTTATGAGACCCTTGCCATGCCCAGATCTAATCATGGAACTGAGGAAAGGCAGGTCTGACGGTGCCCAAGTAATGTGGCACAATAAGGGCCCCACACCCAGCACCCAGCACCCAGCACAGGGCTCAATTGTGCCTTGAGCTGGCTTTGGGATAGGAGGTTGGTTGTAGCAGATCCTTCCTGAGTAGAATTTGGACAAGTGGCCTGGTGCCCTCCAACCCATGTGCCTCCCCAGGGGAAGCCCCCTTGTCCTGTTTAGGTGCCCTGAGTGTCCCTGCTCACCTTGTGCCATGGTGTGGTCCGTTCTAGAGGGAACTTTTTACCTCTGCCCCCTTCTCCCTCGTTTGTCATGCCCTCTTACCGCTCACCCCAAGCTCCTGTCTTGTCTTCCTTTTTTTTTCTTTGCATTCACTTATATTCTGATTTTAAAAAATGACTGGATCTATAGCTGGAGGCAGGTGAAAGGCAACCATACATTGATGTTTCTCTCCCTCTCTTCCTCCTTCCCTGCTCTTCTCTCTAAAAATAATGAATAAAATCTTAAAAAAAAATACTGGAAATAAACCTGGTTCTCAAGTGACCCCCCCCCCCAAAAAAAAAAAAAAAAAGAAAGAAAGAAAGAAAAGGAAGAAAGAAATCTCTATCTCTGTCTACATACACGTACTAAGGAAAGGTCATGTGAATACACAAGAGAAAAGGTGGTCACCTGCAACCCAGGGAGAGCGCTCTCACCAGAAACTAGCTCTGTGGTACTCTGATCTTGGATTTTAAGTACCAAGAACTGTGAAAAATAAACTCTTGTTGGTTAAGCGACCCGTCTGGTCTTTTATTATGGTAGCCTGAGCTGACTAACAAGTGTATACGACTTTGAAAACCCTGCGCAATTCTAGCTCTGCCTTCAGGTTTTGGTCTCATGTGGCAGATACCACGTTGAGAAAGACTAGATCTTATCCAGGTCATTTGAGCAGTGTAGATACTTCCCGAATATGTCCAAATGATTTTGGTCCAGAAATGATAGTCTAGTGTATGCAAATTCAGAATTCACTGAAAAAAGTAAACTTCTCAATATAAATTAGCTTCAAATTCATGTTCCCTTCTTTCATTCCAGTTTGTGTCTTTGCTAGATTAAATTTCTATGTATTAGGAACATTACACATTCAAGAAAATTGGGAAAGATTTTGAAAATCATGGAATACTGCATTTTATCTCCAACCCTAACACCGAGGGGTAAAGTACTTCTGCAATGTTGTTCTAACATTTTTTAAAAGAATTTTTTTATTATTTCCAGAGAGAGAGGCAGAGAGGGTGAGAAACATCAATGTATGGTTGCCTTTCACCTGCCTTCAGCTACAGACCTGGCTGGAGACCTGGCTTGCAACCTGGTTATGTGCCCTGGCTGGGAATCGAACCAGGGGCCTTTGGGTTTGCAGGCTGGCGCCTTATCCACTGTGCTACCAGACAGGAGTGTTCAAACATTTTGAGTGTCAGATTGGTTGTCCTAACACATTGATTAGTCATGAAAAAACTCATGTTTTCAAGCTCAAACATTAAAGACAACGGTAAAGAGTTGTCTCATGCTTGCACTTATATTAGCTTTTGTATAAAATTGCCAGTCAACAATGTGTTAAGATAAAGACTAAAGGACAGTTGTCACATACAAAGAATAATATAATTGTATATAATTTGTTTAAATTATATAATGTAGATATATACATATAAAATATTATATATTTACATTCATGTCATACAGTTATTAACATAGGAGATATATATATATATATATATATATATATATATATATATTATATGACTATGCTCTGTCCAGAACGTATCCACCCATGTCATATGAAAAATACTTTTATTTATTTATTTAAGATTTTTATTCATTATTTTCAGAGAGAAGGACAGGGAGGGAGAAAGAAAGAGAGAGAAGCATCAATGTATGGTTGCCTTTCATCTGCCTCCAGCTAAGTACCTGGCTGGAGACCTGGCTTGCAGCCTGGTTATGTCCTGACTGGGGAATTGAACCAGTGACCTTTGGGTTCACACCCTGGTTCCTATACATTGAGCCACACCAGCCAGGGTTATTTAAAAAAATTTTTTAATTTTTATTCATTATTTTTAGAAAGAGGGGAAGGGAGGGAGGAAGAAAGGGAGAGAAACATCAATGTATGGTTGCCTTTCATCTGCCTCCAGCTGGGGACCTGGTTGGAGATCTGACTTGCAACCTAGGTATGTGCCCTGACTGAGAATTGAACCAGCAACTCTTGAGTTTGCAGGCCTGTGCCTATCCACTGAGCCACACCAGACAGGGGTACTTCTTACTTTTTTGAAGTGTGATTGAATATTACTCACCAAGGAAGAGGGTTAGTGGGTGACAAGAACAGGACCATTTCTTCTCTTACAACATCACTGAATTCCTACTGGGCAATTAACAGATCACAGCTGTCTCGTTGTACCCTGTCATTTAGGCAATGGGGACAGATAGTGGCCAACAGGAAGAAGGCATCCATTCAGGGGATATTGGACACATATCAGCTGGACTGTAACTTAAGATTCTTTCTTCCCTGTAACATCCAGATATTTTAGCACAGTGCCATTTTAGAATCATGAAGTCCATTTTCAAAGCATCATTGATGTGCATTGTCATTAGAGATAGCAGTTTTCCCTCATTAAAAAAATTACCCTGCCTCTCTGGTCATTGAACCTCCGATGCTTGAATTGCTGCTTTCAGTCTCTGTCTAGTGCTCCAGTGAGGAGCTGCTGGGGCTGAAGACTGGTTTGTAACCCAAGACTTCATGCTCCAGCTGCTGAGGTTACCAAAGGAGAGTCTACGGATCAAAGAGACCCACTCATGCCTATTAGGTGGGAAAGAACAGCTGATTCCCAGAGCTATGGCTGGGCCACCTCAAGCTGGAGCAATTCATTGGAAGAAAGAGCTGGTGTGTCAGGCAGGATAAGAGTAATTGTAAAGATAAAAGGAATTATCTTGGCCAAGCAGAACAGCAGAGCGGGTACCTACTCAGAACTGGGGGAACTCAAAAGACTGGAAACAGATGGGGCATAGCTTCATAGTGAACAAAGGGGTCATTCCCCATTGTGTGGTGCTGACATAATATGCTACAGTCAAAGATTCCCCACAATGAAACAGGCCTGGAAGAGGACATTAAGGAATTGCACTCATTTATTCTGCTCTAGCATCTATTCTCTTCTTTTTTTTTTTTCATTGAAACCATCTTGAAGATATAATTATTATTCCCCTCTTTTTTCTCTGCCTCTTTTGGTTGCTGACTTAAAATTCCTTAATAAAACAAAAACAAACAAAATAAAAGGGGGGAGAAAGAAATTTTGCCTGATAGCTTTAGAATATTTCTACCATTCACATTTGAGCCACTTATCCTTACCAGTATCCTTAATTTCATGAATATCTTCTTATGGACTAGAGAGTGGCAAGTCTGGAAATAACAGTGAACTTCTAGAAGGTTTTATATAACTCAGAAAGTGGGTTAGTTTCAAGCTGATTTGGGAGACTGTGAGGACCATTATGGGAATGGGGTTGGGGGATGCATTTTCCAAGTCTTCTCTAACTAGAAAACTTTACTTGTAAGTCAGAAATTATAAATTTCCCTCAACTTTTTTGCGAGCCTTGGAAGAAGAGGTTACTGTATAAACTAGCAAGTACTTGGCTTCTTCTTTCAAAATACTGTGATGAAAGCTAACTGAATTATGGAAACAGTCAACCAGGAAGTTGATCTACTTGTAATCTGAAAGTCAATTGAATTCAATTTAGCAAATATCCTTTGAGGATGTGCTATTGTGCTAGGAAGCATGGTGATAGACAGGCATTTTGTAAGTGAATTTGAAACATTATTCCCATGGTGGTGCAGTCTTTGGATCATTTCATATGCTTATAGGCTATCGCTTGTTCTTCACTGGGCTGTCCTCAGTGTTTTAAGATGAATTATGTTTCCTATTTCCTTTACTTCGTTTCATGGTTCCTATTTTTTGCTGGACAAAGGATTGTGTTCGTTATGTTCTCTGTGATCTTGGGTAAATCATATAAACTATGTAAAGTTTATTTTTGGGCCTGATAGATTGGGTCATAAATTTGTTATCAAGATTAAGAGAGAAAATGCATGTGAAACTACATATGGTAAATAATGCTTAATAACATTAACTATAAAATTTAGCTAATGAAATAATATTAATAAAAAGCATGCAGCTTAATGAATTTAGGCAAGTTTATAATCTCTCTGTGCTCCAGTTTCCTTATTTGTAAAATGGTAATACTACTACTACTACTACTACTATCCGCTTAGCAAGCGGATATTAAATGTGAGGATTAAATGAATTAATGTATGTAAAGCACTTTAAAATACTTACTAGAGGTTCTGGTTCAAGATGATGCCATAAAATGATCTTAAACTCACCTTCTCCCATGAAAAAAGCTACATGTAGAACTTCCTCTGGACCGCCCCCCCCCAAAAAAAAAAAAAAAAAAAAAACTGGCTGATCAACTCCTACTATCAGGCGAACAAGAAAAGGCCCACATTGAAGCAGTAGGGGGAGCTGGAACACAATCTCACCATAAACCATGTACCTGGTTTGGTGACCTGCAGTCAGGAGGGAATTCAAAACACACATTTCCTAAAGAGAAGACTCGCACCTGAGAGATGAGCAAACGTCCAACACCCATGAGATCCACAAGCCTATTACTGAAGGTTAATAACTTAAAAAAAAAATTGAGGTGTGGTTGACGTATAACACTGTTAGTTCCAGGTATACAACATAATGATTCAAAACTTGTACATATATATTGCAAAATAATCACCAAAATAAGTATAGCTAATATTCATCACCATAAATACTTATGAAATTATTTTTCTTATAACAACTTTTAAGATCTCTTAGCAACTTTCAAATACGTGGTACTGTATTATTATCTATAGTCAACATGCTTTACATTATCTCCCCAAGGCATATTTAACTTGTAACTGGAAACTTGTACCTTTGACCACCCTCCCCCATTTTGCCTGCTTCCCAACTCTGTGCCTCTGACAACCATCAATCTGTTCTCTGTATCTATGAGCTCAGTTTTTTGTTTTTTAGATGCCACATATAAGTGGGATCATAGGTATTCGTCTTTCTATGTCTGATTTATTTCACTTAGCATAGTGCTCTCAAGGTCCATTCATGTTGAGGCACATGGCAGGATTTCCTTCTTTTTATGGCTGAATAATATTCCATAGTATATATATGTATACCACAGTTTCTTTATCCACTCATCCATTGGTGGACACTTAGGCTATCTCCATTTCTTGACTATTATAAATAATGCTGCAGTGAACACAAGGATGTAGATATCTTTTTGAGTCAGCATTTTAATTTTCTTTGTATAAATACTCAGAAATGAAGTTGCTGGATTACATGGTAGTTCTATTTTTAGTTTACTGAGAAGCCTCCATACACTGTAGAGATGGTGACAGCTTAGGGTAAAAAAATACAAAAAAAATGAACAAACAAAAAAGTTAGAATTAAAAATAATGGTACCCACTAGCTGGAACAAGGAAGAAAGAGAACACAATGATGGCACCAAATATTCCCTTCGACATATCAACTTTTTTCTCTGGTAAAAATTTTTGAAATATCAATTTTAAAGGATAATTGATCTATTACCTATGTCACTTGAACATGTGTGCATCTATCCAGGCCTTCTATCTTCCCAATCCAGTTGAAGAGAGTATAGACTTTCATTGTCCAAAGCAAGTCACTAGCTACATGGAGGTAATGAACATTTGAAAGACGGTTCATTTAAATTGAGATCTGCTCTAGTATAAATTACATAGGGGATTTCAAAGACTTTGTATAGAAATGAAAGAATGTAAAAATATCTCAACTAATTTTATTTTTATATTTACTTATTTTTCATCTTTATTGTATTTTTTCCATTACCATTTAGTTCCCTTATATCCCCTCCCCCCAGCAGTCACTACACTGTTGTCCAGGTCCATGAGTCCTTTTTCCTTTTTGCTCAGTCCCTCCACTCCCTCATTTTAAATACATTAGCTGTTGAAACGTTAATATTTTGGATATATATTCAGTTAAATAAATTGTATTAATAAGATGATCTCACCTGACATTTTGCCTTTTTAATAGACTACTAGAAGATTAAAAATTACATAGGAGGTTCATATTATATTTCCATTGGATAGTGCTAGTACAGACTATTAATCATAGTTGTTCTCCTCGGTAGTCGCTTTGCAATGAGAAAAGCAGTTCATGTGAAATCATGCAACTTAAAAGGATTACTAGTTGGTATTTTCAATAGTTTCTTCTCAATCTTCGTAGTAGTTCCTTTTCAGCCCATTTGTAACAATAGAAATGAAGCATTCATTCAGAAATCATATATTGGGCACCTCTGTTTGTGAAGCATTGCATCAGGTACTGTGAAGAAGACACCTTATTCTATGCCCAGGTGCTCATGGAACTTAAAATCTAGCAGAGGTGGTAAATAACTATATCAGTAATTATTTAATTACAGCTGTGATGACAGCTACACAGGAAATACACATGATTATGGTAGTGGAAAACCTAACCTATTCAGGGCGGAGAGGCGACCATATTGAAGGGCCAAGTATTTTTTTCAAGTAAAGTGATATTTAAGAAGCATAATATAATGTACTAGTTCAGGTTGGAGATGTATATCTTGCAGTCCAAATCTGCTCCTGCCATTTTTGAACAGCATATTCCTAGGAAATGTACTGATAAACTCAATTTCAGTTTTCTCATCTATAAAACAGGAAAAATTACATCTACTCTATAGGCCTAATGTAAGGGGAAAATAAGAGATGATATGTTAAACATCTTGCATGGTGTCTGGAACATTAGGCACTTATCAAATCTAACTCCAGCCCTGGCTGGTGTGGCTCAGTGGATTGAATACCAGCCTTTGAACTGAAAGGTCACCAGTTTGATTCCCAGTCAGGGCGCATGTCCGGGTTGCAGGCCAGATCCCAGGTTGGGGGTGTGAGAAGAGACAACCAATCAATGTATCTCTCACAAGTTGCTGTTTCCCTCCCTTCCTCCCCCTAAAAATAAATAAATAGAATATTTGAACAATCTAACTCCATCTCTCACCTTTGTTTCCCATGTTTCTGACTCTGTGCTTACTTTCTTATTTTATGCACTGGCTTTCACAACTATGATGCCAGCTATTGCTATGCTGATGAACCCTATATCAACATCTCCAGGTCTGCTTCTAATTCAGCCAATATCCCAAAAGTCTGACAGATATAGCCACATAAATGTACCATATTACATATGTATTTCTGATAATGCCAGTCTGTTGGTGATTATTTCAGTTTTTGTACAACTAAAAAAGTCTTTATTTTGCCTTCATATTTGAAAGATATTTTTGCTGTTTAATAGAATTTTAGCTTGACAGTTTTCTTTCTCAGTGCTGTCTTGTCACTTGTATGGTTACCAACATGGTATCTGCTGTCACGCCTAAACTTATCACTCTTTACATAACATGTCTTTTTTTCCCTCTGGCTGCTTTTAAGATAGTCTCTTTACCATAGGTGTTAAGCCATTTGATTCTGATGTATGTTGGTGTAATGATTTTATGACTCCTGTGACCCAAGTTTGTTGAGTCTCTTGCACTATGAGTTTATAGTTTTCACCTAATTTGGAAAATATTTAGTCATTATGTCAATAAAAGTAAATAGTTTGTGCAGAATTTCTTGTTTAATAAAAGGAACTTTTCAAATCAAGTAGTAGTGCTGATATCAAGTAAAGAGGTATTTTTTACCTTTTAATTTATATGGTTTCCAGCATTCTTCAATAAAAATGTATCGCTTTTATAATTTAAACGAGAAAGAAAAAAAAGAGACAGACAAAATACCAGAAGAAAATAAATACTCTGGAACTTGTCAACATAATAATTGAAAAGCTGTTTATTCTAGTGTATAATGCTTTGATACACCCCTCAGGAAAAAATGTCACATTTTTGTAGTTCAAAGAGTAAGTGCTCTTGGATAATTATTTTGTTTGATTTGGCAAGCCTTCTGAATTATGTAATTGTCTAAATTTAATACTATATATCAAATGTTAAAAATTTATGGCTCAAAGACACGAGTTTTAACTATATGCACTTAAGCCTAAATCATAAGTATGCTTTGTCTTCACTCTTTATTTTCTGTTTTCCTTGCCATAATTTTTAAAAATTATTTATTTTCCAATCTTTCATATTCTTTTAAGCTTCCTCAACTTCTTCTCTGGAACAACATGGAGTGTAAATATACAGATTAATTTAAAATTGTGACTAATAATTCTATAACATGGATATACCCTGTCTATATTGGAAAGCTGTATCTGTCATGGGGCCTAGAATATTCATGACAAATGGTCAAATTACACTCCCACAAATAGAACAATTCTTACTCTTGAACTCCACATTTCTTAAATTTCAACAAATTATTTCCCTTCATAATTTGGAAACAATGCACGAAGCAGGCGGCCATTATTTCCAATATTACACTCTTTGACATGAATTAAATTTCATGTTGAGGACCTGAGATTTGCTTAACTCTTTGGACATTAACCAGGAAACATGGTAGCTTTAGCAGAAATGTTCTCACAAGTCATCTCTAAGGGCTGCTACTCCTGTGTATGTTCCTTGTCCCAATTATTTCCTGCTGATGAACAATCTGATCCATACTTAGTGGTGTGAAACAAGAATAATGATTAATTTTTAATTATTATTTATTTACAATTCTGGGGATTGACTAAACCCAGCTTGGTGGATTCCACTTGGAATCTATGATGTTGTACTTGAACAATGACTGAATCTCAAGCCATCTCAAAACCTTCCTTAGTCACATGTCCGGAATTAATGTTGGTTGGAACCTCAGTAAGGATTAACAACAGAAAAACCAATATTGGGCTTCCATACATGATAGTATTTTTGTTTCAAAGACAAATGCCCTGAGAGAGCCTGTCAGTAGCTGTATCGCCTTTTTTAGTCTATAGCCTCAGAAGTTACAGAGCATCATTTCAGCTGCAATTTTTTAAATTAAGCATTATTAACTAAGGCCAGTTAACATTCAAAAGGGAATGAGATGGGAAATTAGACTTCACCTCTTGAAGGAAGAGCATCAAAGAATTTTCAGATAGGTTTTAAAACCACACACTCAGGTTAGGATGTTTACCTTTCCCTCCCTACTTACTGCTTTCCTCCTTACTAGCTTTCTTTTATTTAAAAAATGATTTTATTTATTTATTTTCAGAGAGAAGGGGAGGAAGGGAAAGAGGGAGAGAAACATCCATGTGCAAGAGATACACTGACCTGTTGCCTTTCACATGCCCTCAACTGGGGACCTGGCCCAAACCCAGGCACATACCTTGACTGGGAATTGAAGCAGCAATCCTTAGGTTTGCAGGCCAGCACTCAATCCATTGAGCCACACCAGCCAGGGCCTTACTAGCTTTCTACAAGCAGTGGGATACCTGCTTCAGAGCCTACATCCTTCATAACTAAATCATCACACAGCATATAACTACCTACAATTTTGTATCTGTTGTCATTGTGCTTTATCCTATAACATTTTTGGATTCTGTCTCAAATTCTCTGTGCTTCAGGGGAAAACAAGCTGTGCCCAGATTAATTAGTTTTCACTCTGTGCTTCTGATGGTACAGATTCAGTAGGGCTAAAGACTTCTTTGGATATGTCGACTTCTGGAATCAATTCAGGCGGTTTGTCATTACTCCATTGTTTTTCGGTCCTTGAGATGCCACTCTTGACTGATGCACAAAGGCAAAAAGACTCACTGAAGATCATGTACTGCTAGGCTGAGTGAACTAAGTTGATTTCAAATTCTATTCAATTGTCAGTCTGTCTGGTTGTGTAGGGTCTGATCAAAAGACCAATTTATTCATGGTGTGGCTCCAAAAATCAAAAGGTTTAAGTGTCACTATAGGCATGTGAGGTCATTGGCAAGTCAATAGTTTGACTTTTATTACAACTGCTCATTTATGACCATGCTTCTGAGAAATTAGTGTATGGAATAATGCTCTCAGCTCTTTGAACTTTGAAACCTTGAACACATTCAATAATACAAACTTGTCATTAGTAAAGGCAAGACTCCAAATATTTCCAAAGTTAGAAAAGTAATGAGAATTATGGAAATAGTAATACTTGCAGTATTTTTACCAAATGGATATTAATGGTAGAATATAGTAAATATTTTGTGACCTGTTTGTATGCATGTGTATGTAAATAAATTGAATTAAGTGAAGCATATTTGCTGAATCAGCACTACTCTCTTTGCATGTATAAGTCATTTTTTAATAAATGTAACCTGGTTGTTCAGCTGATACAAATGATTGTCCTATTTGTTAACCTAATTTAATGTGTTATTTTTAATGAGTTATTTTTAACCATTAAAATAAAGTTTTAAATTGGGTTGACATTCACAGTATGAGATTTAATTTGCTTTAGCTAACATTGATGAAGAAAATTTAAGAAGACACAGATAAATGGAAAGACAGTTTATGTTCATGAATTGAAAGAATTAATATTGTTAAAATATCCATAGTACAAAAAGTGATCTACAAATTCAATTCAGTCCCTATCAAAATTCCAATAGAATTCTGAACAGAAATAGGACAAACAGTACTAAAATTCATATGGAAGCACAAAAGTCCCCAAAGAGCCCAAACAATTTGAGCAAGAACAAAGCTAGAAGCATTATACTTTCTTATTTCAAATATATTGCAAACCCATATGGTACCATCATAAAGACACATTGATCAATAAACAGAATAAAGAGTCCAGAAATAAATCCATGCATCTATGGCCAACTGATCTTCAACAAGAGGGCCATAAACAGAAAATGGGAAAAGGATAGTTTTTTGTTTTTTGTTTTTTAATAAATCATGTCGGGAAACTGGATATCTACATGCAGGAAATGAAATTGGACCCTTAACTAAAATCATATACAAAAATCAAGTAAGTTAGACTAAAGACTGAAACATAGATCCTGAAGCTATAATACTAACAGAAGAAAATATAGGGAAAAATATTGGTGACATTGTCTGGACAATGAATTTTTGGATACAACAACAAAGGCATAGGCAACATACATAAAAAATAGACAGGTGGGATTGAATCAAACTAAAAACCTTTTGCAAAGGAAAGAATTGATAGAGTAAAAGGAAACCTATAGAATGGGAGAAAATATTAGCAGGCATGCATCAAATATGGGGTTAAAGTATAAAATGTATAAGTTACTCAAATAATTGCAAAAATTAAAAAAAACACACAAATAATCTGATTAAAATGGATAAAATACCTGAATAGATATTTCTCAAAAGAAGACCTACAAATGACCAATGGGTATATGAAAAGGTGCTCAATTTTTCACTAGTTATCAGAAAAAGGGAAGTCAAAATCACAATGAGATACCACCTCATACCTATTAGAAAGACCATTACCAAATAGAAAAAATATAAATGCTGGCCAGGATATGAATAAAAGGGAATCCTTGTATACTGTTAGTAGAATATAATCAAACTCATAGAAACAGAGTAGAATGATGGTTGCCAGGGACTGGGGGGAGGGAGAAATGGGTTGATGGTCAAAAGGTCTAAGCTTTCAGTTATGCAAGAAGAGTAAGTTCTAAAGATCTAATGTACAGCAAAGTGACTAAAGTTAAAAAATAAGGTATTGTGTTCTTGAAATTTACTATGTGGGTAGATCTTTAATATTCTTTTACCACACACACACACACACACACACACACACAGACATACAGATAACAAACAAAAGCAAGAAAATGGTAACAAGAAAATGTGAGATGATGATGAATATTTTAATTAGCTCAATTGTGGTAATTATTTCACTATACATGTATACCAAAACATTAAGCTGTGTATCTTGTATACATTTTTGTCATTTATATATTAATAAAACTCATAGCAATTAATATGTAGAATATGATTGACAACTCAAATTCACTAGTCTAGCACAGCTATACGTAATTTCCAACAGGTGAGCAATTTCCCATTGTGTTAAACTTTGACATGTATTTAAAGAGGATAAAAAAAAAACACCAGCACTTTACAGTTATTCACTGGTGAAAATTGCCTTTGAAATAATTTATGAACTGAGAAAAATGAGATTTTTATAACACAGACTATAATTAAATATATTAATATGAACAGATTTAATCTTATAAATATTAACATATCAATATTACTTTAATAATTTGTATTAATATTAATGTTTTGGTGCTAATTAATATTAATGTAATAATACAGAATATCTTACCAGTTTCTGTTAAGATCTAGTATTTGTACAACACTGGGAATACTTAGTGTATAAATATTTTAAAGAGTATACTTTGTGTTGTTACCATTTTTATTAAATACCCTAGAGTATTTTATTTTAAGATTTTATTTATTTATTTTTAGAGAGAAGGGAAGGAAAGGAGAGAGGGGAGAAACATCCATGTGCAAAAGATACCTGGATCTGTTGCCTCTCACATGCCTCCAACTGGGGACCTGGCCTGCAACCCAGGCATGGGCCCTGACTGGGAATCAAACCAGCAGCCTTTGGGTTTGCAGGCCAGCACTCAATCCACTGAGCCACACCAGCCAGGGTGACCCTAGAGTGTTTTAAATAGGTTTATTTAAATTTTCTGTTCTCTGCTCATTGGAGAAATGCTCACATCCTCTATCTGATGTTTTCCTCATAGTTCTAGAAATAGTTACAATACAGAATTTTAGAGCAAGTGAATCAGACTGTTAATTGGAAAAATAGGATTATTCCTTAGGATGATCACAGAGTATGGAATTTTTAATAAATCCAGAAATCCACATATAAAACACATAGTATCATAAATTACTCTCCAGGGATGGAAAGCCTTTGTATAGTGAACTCTGTCTCTCTCAGCATTAACAGCCCAAAGTTCTTTTATTCATGAAAACAATCAGAGGATTCCCATCCCCATCTCAAACACCCCGATCAAACGTGTTAAGATACACAATGCCAGAAACCCTAGTGCTTTTCCTGGTTGTTGTTTTGCTGTCACATACTGACACCATTATCACATTTTTAAAAAATCAATCAGTTCTCCCTGAACTAACAGGTTAGTCTTGTTATGGTTTTCTCCACAAACTACAATGAACTTAATTTCTCCTAGGCATCCATCTCTCTGAGGGAAGACTGTAACTGGTTATGGAAGACCAAGTAATAGTCATTTTCTAAATTGGAGTGAAGCCTTGCAAGTCGGATATTGCCTTTAGAAAGTATCTTCCAAATGTTATTCTATAGTGTCAGCTACCTGAAGGCAATTTATAGTTATTCCTTATCCCACTTTAGGCTTCTGAAACTTACTTCTCAATAGTACAAGGAAAATAGAGCATACTGGGAAGTACTGCCCTTTCCTGGCTAAGAAATTATTGGAAGGAAGAGGAAAATGAGAGACCACGGGAAAGGAGGAAACAGTCACCAATTTCCCCATTTGTGGCTGCAGGATAATGGAAAAGAGGTAGTTTTAGTAAGTAAAAATAGCATTAAAGATTCAGAAGGAGCCCGTTGTGCTCACTCTCCATTGAGAAATGTAGGAAAAGGTCACCTCTTGGGGTGCCTCTCTCCCACCAGCCTTGAACAAGACTCTAGGAATGTGACCTGTAATGGGATCTGACAGAGGAAAGCCCTTACGTTGTCCTTTCCTGACTGAGCCCCAGTTCCCACATGGCACAGACTGAACTCTGGCTGGCCTCCTAAGGGGAGCTCCCTGGAGCAGTCAAAGCAGCATGGGATGGACGATCTTGCCTTCAGGAACCTGCCACCAGTGAAGACCAAGTTGTGGTCCAATTGTTCTGACCAAGTTAAGAGACCAGATGACCAACCGAGCCAATCAGAGGCTCCAGCAGTGACAATCAGGAAGGTTAACCACACCCAAGGAATCTTTTTCCAGAGGCCAGGAGACTAGAGGGCTTCGCACCTGAGAACCTCGTTTCTTTTACCTGTCAGGGACATCCTTAGAACCAACCCTTCTCCCCACATACCCTGGCACCACCATGGGGAGGGAGCCAAGAGGAAGGGGGGACTCCGAAAGATTCGGTCCTTTACTCCAAATCTGATACTCTTCATTTCTGAAAAATGCTCCTCAGTCTGTTTGGACCATACTAAGCTCACACCAGATTTAATTTTTAGTGATATATTTTTCTCCATTGACAACTTGGTGGGGGGAAGGGTGGTTCTTGAATGACAAAATAAATCAAATTTTATTTAAAAGTGGCTTTACCCTGCCGGAAAGAGTGGAGAACGTGTTCCCCTAAGTATCCCTGGTTGGCAAGGGTTCCTCCAATTTTATTTCCTACTAGGTCAGTGAGAAAGTGAGATACCACTTTAGGACCCCCATGTTTCTGACATACTTTGTGGGTCCGAGTTGATGTGCAAATGTCTACTCGTCTTGAGATGAAAGAAAACAAGAGGCTCTAAGCTCCAGCTTTAAAATAAAAATTAGTTTTTAAATCAGCATATCATCTACTGTGCTTGGAGCAGTGAGTACATAATAAGTGTTTGGTACAAATTCTTGTCAGTGTGAGGTCTCTCCTCTCCGTATGGTCCCTGTCCAGACTCCCACAACCAGTTGTCTGCCAGTGTGCGGAGTGCTCGCTGAGCCTCACACCCAACAATCCATCAGCAGCTTCCTGTTTTGACTTGGGCCTTCCTAGCCTGGACCCCTGCATCAATGATTAAAGTCTGAATGTTGTGCCCTATGTTGATACCTCCCAGAGACCACCAGACACACCTGTAGTCAACATAGTTCATATTATTGTTGCAACGTGGGAGACTAAACCATGCAGAATGGTATGACACTCCAATGAAAAAGAGTTGCAGGATTACTCCAGGATTTGGGTTTATGTTAACTGATTTTTGGGAGACTCCATGGGAGTGAATGTCTGTTCTGGAGCGCATGTTGCAAAAAAGCAGAAATAAGCTGAGGACTGGGTTATTAAAATCATTTTCTAGGTAACAGGAGAAAAGGAGTGAGACTGTCACTGGGGAAGAAGCAATTACTTATATTGGCTGAAAGAAGGTGGTGCTGGGTCATTTTTGTGATTGCATGATCATGGAGTGGTTAGTTCTTGTTTGATTATAGTCACAGAGAATCTTTATCTGATTATGATATTCTGTGATTTTATCCTCAGCTAGGCCATGGAAGATACAACCAGACCAAGTACTAGCTATCATCTCTCAGAGCTATTCTTTTCTTTCTCACACGGAAACTTTCATGCTCTGAACTACCAAGTCTGACATGCCAATTATCAAGCTTTTGCTGTCAAGATTTGATCTGAAGAAAATTATGATCATTCACCTTGAAAATCCATTACAAATGAATGTTTTCTAACCCCAAGTGCTCCTTCATTGCTCCTTGACAATAAAAATATACAATTCCTGTTGGATTTCTACGTATTATAACGACCATGGAAGCCATTTCAAACTCTCCATGCATTCCTCAGGGTATAATTTAATCACAGCATCTCCAACTCTTGATAAATGAATACATGTACAAACTGGTTGAAAGACTAAGACCATGTAATTAGAAAATCCATTCTAATTACCTTCCTCCCCCATTGCCTCTAAATGCCTCTGTGAATTCCAGTTCTTTTTCCTCTCTACACAAGTGGGGAATTTCTACATTCCTACCAGATCTACTGGAGCTTCTCACGCATTCCATGTAACAGCTTGTGTGACACTGTCCAATCAGTTATTTCTCTCTTGTCCACCATCTTCTTTTTTGCTCCTTTATTTTCATATACTTGTTATGGACTAAATGTTTTTGTCCACCCAACATTCATATGTGGAAGCCTAACCTCCATTGTGGCTCTCTGGGGATATGGCCTTGCAGAAATAATTAAAATCAATGAGGTCAAAAGATGGGCCCTAATCTGACAGGACTTGTGTCCTTGTAATGGGGAGAGGAGAAACCAGAGTGCTCTCACTCTACCAAAGTAGGATGTGGCAACAAGGCAGCCTTCTATAAACTAGGAACAGAGCTCTTGACAGGAAGCTAACCATGATGATACCCTGGTCTCAAACTTCCAGCCTCCAAAACCTGAGAAAATACGTTTCAGCTGTTTAAGTCACCCAGTATGTGGTATTTTTGATGGGAGCTTCCATGGATTAATCTATCCTAAATATAAATTTCTCTTTATACACACATATATATTCTCATCTTGGCTCCTACTAGAAATGAGCTAACCTAAGTTTTCCTTTTGCTCTTATTTCTCAACAGACTCATTTACTCTCCTTGCCTGTATTTATTTTGAAAAATTAAAAAATCAGAAAATTACAGAGGAATATAGAACACCTGTGCTTTTTACCACCAGAAATGAATAAGTATTCATGCAATCTATGTTAAAGATTTTTTAATAAAAAATTTTACTACTGGAACTGACACTTAGCTGTCTCATAGACATTGCCATAATTACCCTGGCTGAAGGCCAATATAATGTTACAAATACCAATATAATAATATAAAAGCAACCAAGTTCTCTGAACTTTCATTTTCTCTGTAATAATTGTTTTATTCTTTAAGTCACTGCAGTCTGAAATTCTGTTTCTGACCTCCAGACAAGTTTTTTAAATCCTACTGCTCTTTGGCCTTGGCTGGTGGCTCAGTGGATAAGGCACCGGCCTGCGAACCCAAAGGTCACTGGTTCGATTCCCAGCCAGGGCACATAACCAGGTTGCAAGCCAGGTCTCCAGCCAGGTCTGTGGCTGGAGGCAGGTGAATGGCAACCATACGTTGATGTGTCTCTGCCTCTCTCTCTGCCTTGCTCTCTAAAATTAATAAATGAAATCTGTTTTTAAAAATCCTAATGCTTTTCCTTTTCACAGTCTCTCACAGTGGTACCACCTTTCTATGGGAAATGGCAATATCCAAACTCAGGTCTTATTATTTCATGTGGAACCTATTTCAATATTTTTCTTATTAGCCTCCAAGGTCTAACTCCAAGTTGTTTTTATGTGAAATTCACATAACATAAAATTAACCATTTTTAAAGTAAACAATGCCATTGAATGCATTCACAATGTTGTGCAACCCTCACCTCTATTTAATTCCAAAACATTTTCATCAGCCTTAAAGAAAACAAGGAACCATTAAATAGTTCTCTCTATGCCTTCTTCCCCCTAATCCCTGGCTGGCAACCACCAGTCCATTTTCCATTTCAATGATTATAACTATTTTGTATATTTCATACATATGGAATCATACAATATGTGATCTTTTCTTTCTGATTTCTTTCACTTAGCATAATATTTCAGAGGTTCGCCCATGATTCCATTTATCAGTACTTTATTCCTGTGTATGTATGTATCACAATTTGTTTATCTGCTCACCTTTTTTTAAAAAAGATTTTATTTATTAATTTTTTAGAGAGAGGCAGAGAGGGAGGCCTTTCATCGGCCTCCAGCTTCAGACCTGGCTGGGGACCTGGCTTGCAGCCTTGTTATGTGCACTGGCTGGGGAATCGAACCTGCGACCTTTGGGTTTGCAGGCCAGCGCCTTATCCACTGTGCTACCAGCCAGAGCTTAATCTGCTCACCTTTTGATGGATGATTTCATTATAATGTGTCTCAGGTTATATCTGTTGGAGCTTATCCTATTAGAAGTTTGTTGAGTTTCTTGGGTAGGTAGAGTCATGGTTTTCATCAAATTTGGAAAGTTTTCAGCTCTTATTTCTTTCCATGTTCTTTTTCCCATTTTTCTCTCTTCTCCTTCTTAGACTCTCATTATATGTATTGTGGTATTCTTGATGTATGTATTCTCACAGATTGCTTAGGCTGTGTTCATTTTTCTTAATTCTTTTTCCTTCCTGTTCCTCAGAGTGGATAATTTCAATCACTCTATCTTCAAGTTTGCTATGTTTTTTCTTCTGCTCGCTCAGATCTGCTAGATTTTGCCCAGATCATAGAGACTAGAAGGCCTCTGGTGAATTTGTATTTTTAGCTCTAAAAGTTTCTCTTTATTTCCTTTCTATAATTTCTGTCTCTTTATTGGTATTTTCTATTCATACACTGCTCTCCTGGTTTAATTTAATTCTTATCCATGGTTTCTTTTAGCTCTTTGAGCATATTTGAGGCATTGATTTAAAGTCTGTGTCTATGGACAATGAGGTGGGGAGTGACTGTAGGAGAGAGAATGGGGAAGCCGAGGAGAGCAGTGGAGGAAAACTGAAACAACGGAAATACAACAACAATAAATTAATTAAAAATCAAAATAAATAAAGTTTGTATCTAGTCTGTCACATACCTGGGCATTTCTCAGTGACAGTTTTTTATCAATTTCTTTCTTCCTGTGCCTATACCATACTTTTCAATTTCTTTGTATATTGTGTAATTTTTTTTGAAAACTGGATATTTCAAGTATTTTGATGTAGCATCTTTGGAAATTAGATACTCTCCCTTTTTGTGGGTTTGCTGCTATTGATTGCTGTAGGCTGGAGTTGTATATTTGTTTAGTAACATGTCCAAACTATTTTTCCAAAGATTGAACATTTTGTAATGCATGGTAACTGAAGTCTCTGTCTGGTTATCTTAATGATCAGTCAGTAACATAATGGAGGTATCCTTAAATGCCTGGAGGAAAAATAAACTCTGTTGGCTTTTACTTTTTGGGTCTGAGTTGATGTACTCCTTCAATATTAAGCTAAGCTGCTTACGACTCTGTCTCAGCCTGCACCTCCTACTTGTTCAGAATCCAAAAATCAGCCAGAGGTGCAAAAGCTGGGGTTCTCCCAGGTCTTTACTGAGCATGTGTCCTGACCTGGGCATGAGCTTACTCTAGCTTCCTCAGCATATATGGTAACCTTACAAAACTTCCCAGATATCCCCAGATATTCCCCAGATATCTACCTCCTGACTCCTTCCTTCCAGGCTTTTGGGTCAGTCTGCTGTGCATCCTGCCTGTTATCCCTTGCTCTAGGTTGTTACTGGTAGAATATATCATTAAATGACTTGAACATATGTTGCCACCCAGAAAGTCACTCTCTAACCAAAGGTGGGCAAAACAAAGGCCAGCTTCTGTGTTGGTCTCTCAGAGAAACACCAGATGGGAAAAGCACAGACCACAGAGCAAGGTCTATATGGGCACCAGAAAGCCACATGGGCTTCCATCTTTATGGATTTACACCCAGGGCAATGGGAGATGGCTTACTGGTAAGCAAACATCGTACAACACTTTCTTGCCAAATTTTAGCATCCTGTTTCTTCATCAAATACTCCCCTAACAGCTGCAGATCTTTTAAAAGAATATTATATTTGAGAGCTCTTACTCTGCCATTTTTTCTTCAACACATTTTTTAATTCTATCACATTTACCATCCTGAAATTTCTCAATGAGGGTACCTGCTACTTGTTAACACAACAATTAGTTACTCACAAAAATGGGCTGATAGTCTTTAGGTAACCATCAAATATACCAATGGAAAAAGGGAATTTCATCCTGCTACTTCGGCGAAAGAACCCTATAATCCAGCCAGATTCAAATACTCACCATTCTCCAATGACACATTGTTTTTACTGCATCAATTTCTGTCCCTAGAAATTTTTTTTACCTTGTATAGAATTCCATCTTAATTAGTTTCCTATTAATATTTATCCTTGTATTAAGGCTAGTTGGCTTACTTCATTTTGTTGACTTACCTGTTTACCCCAGGTCTTATTAATGTAAAACTTAGTATATGCCATGCTGAGTCCTATTACATACTATCATTTAGAGTCAATTCCCTTTATTTCGAATCATATTGTTGGAAGAGACTGACTTTGGCAGTAAAGAAAGCTAACATCTCCATTTTGAGTAAACCAGTTAAATCACCTAAATCCTTGGCTCAAAATTTAGCTTTTCATTTTCTCACCTAAATTTGTGATTAATATCATGCTCATTCAAGTGACTCAAAATTTCAGATATGTGATTCTCCCAGGAAAAAGGGAATGCATGTTGCACACTCTTTATATCGTTAAAATAATCATTGAGTCAACTATTCAGAATTTCCTTTCAAAACATTTATTTTTTAATTTAATTTAAATTTTTCAAAAAAAATTTTTATATTGGGAGATAATGCAAGAGAGCTGGATAATGTTCAATTGTAGAATAGATTCCACATCCCTCAATGTTTGGCTGATGCAAAAGACCAAGAGATTCAAAATGTCTTCTTGATGGTCAGACATCATTGGCTATTAAACAACCTATTAAACTCAGAAGAAGTATCTTCTGGAGGGTCATCAGTAATTGAATAGGAAGTGGTAGAATAGGAAGCCTCAGGCTACGCCCCACCCTCAGAAACACCAATAAAACCATGATATTTGGGACAAAGTGTCTTTATGAGAACTCCAGAATAGAGTTAAGAATTTGCATCATCCTCAGAGGAATGCAGAACCAAGAATAACCACTTCACATGCTAAAAGGAAGTGGAATGATATATTCAAAGTGCCAAATTAAAAAAAGAAACTTACCAACACTGCCAACCAATAATATTACATCTGATAAAACTCTCCATCAGAAATAAAGGCAAATAAACACTTTACCAGTGAGAGAGGTCATCACTGCTAGACCTATCTTACAAAGAACACTAAAGAGAGTTATTCAAGTTAAAATGAAAGGATGCTAAATGGCAATACAAAATCATATAAAAGTATTAAAGTTATGGAGAGTATTAAAGCTAAATATATAAGCAAATGCTAAATACTTGAATATTGTTATGATGATATATAAATCACTTTTAACTTTAGTACAAGAGTTGAAATATAAAAGTAGCAAGAATAAATATAATCACACTAATTTTGTTAATGGTGCCATAATATAAAAATGCAACTTGTGATATCAACAACACAAAGTGTGAGGGGATTCCCAGCCAGGGCACATTAGGGGTTGCAAGCCAGATCTCCAACCAGGTCCGTAGCTGAATGCAGGTGAAAAGCAACCATACATTGATGTTTCTCTCCCTTTCTGCCTCTCTCTCTTCCCCTCTCTCTAAAAATAATAAATCAAATCTTAAAAAAAAGTGTAAGGGGAAGGAAGCAGTAGGGTATACTTTTTATATGTGCTTGAGGTTAAATAGCCATCAGAGTACACCTTCATCTTTACTAACTAGGAAAAAAGAAAAGTCTCAAAATTAGGAACTAAAGAGGAAACATTACAATTGTTATTGCAGAAATACAAAAGATCATAAAATATTACTATAAATAATCAATGCCAATAAATTGGATAATCGAGAACAAATGGATAAAAATGTACAGCTCTTTTTGCACCAATTATACCTACATAAAGATGTTTTTAAAAAGAACTGTTTCTCGGGCATAGCGAACAGCTTATGTAGCTATAATCAAAAGAAAAGCATGGGGGTTTAAATAACTAAGTTATATATTCACTAATAAAGATTAGTAAGTTGCTTCCAAAAAAGATGCTACTAGACAACAAATCCCTGCTAAGTGGTAATATTCTTTGATGTTAAATTTTAATCTGTTTCACAGAACAGTCCCAAGAGTGTGAGTTCCCATGCATTGCTGGATCCTTGACACAGAGAATTGTTGCTAATTCTGCTGGCTATTGTCCAGCTCCTTTAGTAATTTTTCTCTACTGAGCCATTATGAATAATAAAGTGTGTTCTCTGTGCTATTCGGCTCCTACATATCTCCACCCACCCATCTTCTGCTCCAAAACCGAAAAATACAAACCTACATACACTTTTAAATAGCTTATGGTGGATTTTTTAGAATTCTATAGTAGGATGTTAACATTTTTATTATTTCTCACAAGTATGTTCTGATGCCAAAATTGACCTTTCTCATAAAACTAGGCAGAAAATCATTTTCCATTTGTGAATGAATTTGGTACCACTATAAATATTGTTTATCACTTGTGATAAAATTATTCCAACATTGTGGGTTTGTATTGTTGAAGCTATTCTTATTTTAAATACCTTAGTATTTAAAAAGAAAACAGTGCACTCTCTTCAACAAGTCAGGATATAAAATGGGATGCTATTTACCATGAGTCAGAGTTTGAGTCACCTATTCATATGCAGAAAGTAGATCATTCTCCTAGTTCAACTATTGGAGCCATCCATCAAGGATGGCATTGAGGGAGGGACATTAGGAGGGGTTGGTCTTCACAGAATAGTGTTTGTTAGGAAAGAAATTAACACTATTTCTCCAGGTAGCCTTTAGGACTAATTGAGAACCTATAGTGCAGGAAACTATGAAAAACATTGTGGGTAAGCCCTGTAGTGACAGAAAGCTTCCAGTTCATAGGATAATACTGGAACAAATTTCAAAAGTAATATAGACTTCTACCTCAGCATTTCTCATTTGCCATTTAAGTATGCTGTTCTGTCTATTTATTTACTCTTTGCCACCTTACCAACAATAGTTTTAGCTATGTCGTACTAAGTTGTACTATGTTGACCAATGAGGATGAAATTGATGTCAGACATTTACAATGCTTGCAAATTGAGCAAATTTTTTTTAAAGATTTTATTTCATTATTTTTAGAAAGGGGGAAGGGAGAGAGACAGAGAGGGAGAGAAACATCCATGTATGGTTGCTTTTCACCTGCCTCCAGCCACAGACCTGACTGGAGACCTGGCTTGCAACCTGGTAATGTGCCCTGGCTGGGGAATCGAACCTGCGACCTTCGGGTTCACAGGCCGGCGCCTTAACCACTGTGCTACCAGCCAGGGCTAAAATTGAGCAAATTTGACTGCCAAGGACAAACTGGTACCAAAATCAGCCCCATTAGGAAGATTTTCCTCGCTGCTCATACTGTTGGACAGAGAACAGACTGAGAGCTGTATGTGTTTGGGGAATGAACACATCTTCACTGCGTGGATGGTAGAGATTTTCTCTCTGCAGACTCCATCACCACTGCATTTGTCGACCTGGGAGATGCACACCAGGGTGGGCATGGTTTCTTGTGCCTATTTTCAAATATCAAACATTGCCAGTTCAATTCAATTACTAGACTTGGAGATAGGCAGAAAACCACTTTCCTTTGCACACGTTCATTTATAGATTATCTAAAAACATCAAAAGGCAGTGTCAGCCAAATACTTTTCTTACGACCCCAAGATCAGATTGCTAATTTTCCAATTTAACTACAGATGTTCTCAGTCCTTACGCTGACTGTAGAATTAACAGACTAGAATCAAACTTTGAACTTCTAAGGTGGTTTCATTAAAAGAATTAATACTTCTATGGGAGCCAAGGACCCAATATTCCCTATGTAAGAATGATTAAAAGCCTGAGGTTTATATACCTCTAAGCAAACAAATATCCTCTGGAAACTAAGCAGGCACTGTTTTCATAACCTTGATCATTATATGAACATAGATTGGAAAGTTATTTGTTGTCTTGGTTACAGTGCATCCAAGATACACATCTATTCCCCAAAACTTCCTTTCTAGAGTTAACCTCACATCAGTATGACTGAAAATTCTTGAAAATCTGAGAAGTACCAAATTTTTCAAATATTTGTCAAATTAGTCGATAAAAGTGGACATTTTGTTAAGAAGAATGCACTTCAGTGTAAGTGCAGACAGGTAGAGAGAGAGAAAAAAACCATGATCAGAAATGAATTAAAAATGGCAGTTGCCCCTAGCTGGTAGCACAGTGGATAAGGTGCTGGCCTGTGAACCCAAAGGTCGCAGGTTCGATTCCCCAGCCAGGGCACATTACCAGGTTGCAAACCAGGTCTCCAGTCAGGTCTGTGGCTAGAGGCAGGTGAAATGCAACCATACATTGATGTCTCTCTCTCCCTTCTCCTCTTTCTGGGAATAATGAAATAAAATCTTTAAAAAAAAATGGCAGTTGAAGGTTTTCATTACTTTAATGGGGTTTTATTATTCTATTGATTATTTCAGTTTTCATTTTCTCCTACCAAACCTTTGGTGCCTTACCATGTACAGGAGGATTAAAGCATTAAAGTCACTATATAAGACAATGACAAATTTAGCTTCCTCACAGAATGTCAAATAATTTCTAACCCTTAGTTGGTAATGCTCCGAAATGTTCGTCATGTTTAAGGCATCTAGAAACTAGGAGGAAAAGCAAAAATAATTTGACTAAATGACATTTATATTGCCTCAGTAGGAGGGAAACACAAATGACAACTATTTTAATAAAGTTTAAGATTCAGTTAAAGAATCTGCATGATTCAATTGTATTTATTTTCTGCTAACATAAAACCACACAAAACCTGTTCCCCAAAAGAAGAGGCAGAAATGTTAACAGGAATGATACCAGAATATAAATATTACTACTGGGAAAATGATTGCTTAAAGTAAATCAGGATGTAGATTTTTAGGTAGTAAATGGTAGTCTTGGGTTAATATTTTTGTAAAGATTTTCATTTTATGGCAACCCCATATGTGGGTTGGCTGAAGCCAAATTCATTTAACATTCAAGGTGGTAAATTACCTCTGAAACAACCTGCAATTTCTTATCAATAAAATCTTGTTGAAGTTGAGAAATGAAGCATTTTTCTGTAATTCAGTTAGTAGACAAAAAAAAAAAATACTGTTTTTTCATTTGTTTTCTTTCTATATTTATCTTTTTGGTCATGTCATTGGACCAGAAACACTAATCCATTAGTACCTAATATCTCTGATGGCTGCAAAATACCTCATTTAAGAGTTTGCCTCAATATATTTATTTGCAAGCAGGGAATATAGTATTAGATGAGATGCTGATCTTCAATGTTGCTTGTAAGAGACCTCAACAAAGTAGTCATTTCATTCTTGACACCAAAGCCCAGCAGTGGAAACTCCTGTTCGTGGACACACCAAAGTGGACCCCTCCCCACAAATACTGCTGAAAATGACCAACTCCCACACCCGCCCCAACTTTTCTGTATTAACTACATAAACAAAATGTATGGTTAATAATCCTTCACAAGGAAAGCCCTGGAAATTATTCTAAGTCCAGTAAACTAAAAATAATTAAATATATTCTTCAGTCGGCTGTGGCTTTTTTTACAGTTCTTTTTTTTCCCAATGTATACAATATTTTTACTATCCATTGGGATCATCTCCCAAAGAGAATTTCCCAAATGTGGCATAGCAGCAGTTGGGATGGAACACAAGTAGAAAAGGAAAGAACTGGTATGTCAGGCTATCTTTCACCTCCTCAAATTATTTTATATCCATCAAAAAATTTTTGAGGGCTACCCGTGCTCAGGAGCATAGCTGGCATTCGGCAGTGTATTCACCCAGTGAAACCAGAAATACCAGATTATACTGGTCTTGTCTGTGTTTTTCCTCCCAGAATTCTCTCTTATTCTTCTGAGCCATTCTTTCCTCTGGCCTACTGTTTCTCACATTCCCCATCAGGCTCCTTTTGAAATCCTGCTGCCCCTTCACCACCTCTTCAATTTAACCAGCGCTCATATTCTGCCCAACATGGGATCCACATTGTTGCCCCTCGCCTCCCGGCCTGGACAGCACAGGCATGAGAGGCTGCATTCTGGTTCTTGTCCTGTTTTCCATATTCCAGCTCAGAGAATTCCTGATCTGATCCAACCCTGAGCCAGGGAGGCTGGCTGCAGGCCAGCTATGCCAAGTGTGGCCTGAGGAGACGCTACCTTAGCTTCTCCTGGGAGCCTGGTGGGAACGCAGAGTCAGTCCCCACTCTAGACCTGCTGAACGACAACCTGCTTGTCTGCATTTTCACAAGATCCCCAAGGTGCTTCTCTCTGTACCTCATGGGTCCCCAAACTTACTTCTTCCAGGTTTATTGAGACATAATTAACATATGATAGATGTACAATGTGATGATTCGATATATATTTATACTGCAGAATGTTTGCCATAGTAAAGTTAATTAACACATCCTTCAGCTCCCATAATTACCATTTGTTATTGTCATGGTGAGAAGATTAAACTCCTACTCTCAGGCACAGGCAGCTGTGCCAGGACAGTGACATTATGTCTTGGCCAGATCCAGGCCCATTCGCCTCTGTGGGGGGTCTTAGCTATCAGTGTGCACTTGTGTGGCTGCAGGGGATGCCAATGGTGAGCACACAGCAGTGACAGCTAGCAACAGGGGGTTAAGGCCAGTTGTGCGCAGGTGCAGTAGCTTTGGCTAGTTGCCGGCCTGTGCTGTGGTTCCGGCCAATGATGGTGGTCAGGGCCAGATCCGGGCCCATAAGCAGTTGTGGAGGCCCTGGCTTTCAGCATGTACTTGTGGAACTGAGGGAGTTAAATGTGGGTATGTACACAGCAGTGGAGGCTGGTGACCCAGGTCAGGGCTGACTGTGTGCAGGCAAGCATGGCAGTGTAGACTAGTGATAGGCGTCAGGGTCAGATCCAGGCCCAGGAGCAGCTGTGGGAGCCTGGTCTGTCAGTGCGCCTGCATGTGACTTCGGGGACTATCCATGGGTACGACGCAGCACGGGGTCCGGGGTGGCATCTTGCATGTTACAGCTGCAGGGACCAAGGCTTGCTGCCCATGTGGATCCCAGGCGCTGGCATGAAGAAACAGGGGCTCAAGCAGCTGACAACTGCAAATGCCAAAACTTGGGAGGTGAAAACCTCAGTGGTGGGATGGGCAGCTGGTCTGCCATGGCTGTCTTGGCTATTGGCTTGCTCAGTGGCAAAGGCTGTTGGCATCTTCTACAGAACAGCCTGCTGGGGTCCGTGACTCGATCTTCAGTGATGACGGAGCCTCGGCAACAACTGTTGAAGTCCTTAGTGGCAAAAGCTGAGGGGTTCTCTGCAGAGGAGGCCACTGGGTCCTTCATCCAGTGCCCAGAAAGGCTGAAGCTTCTGAAGTGGGCTCCTGAGCTCTCCCATAGCTATTTTTGTTCATGAGTAGCGGTCTAAATGTTGAATTTTGGGGGAATTGGCATCTGGGGTCTCCTACCCCTACCATCTTAATAGCTCCATATTTTAATTTTAGAAATGACTACAATCTAACAAGTAGAAAGTACAAAGAAGGGTTATAAAGAGCATTGAGATCACCCATAATGTTACCACCCAGAAATGACCCTTGTTAACATTTTAGGAGCTGTTCTTGTAGATGCATTACCTACATATACGGACATACTCAGGTCCTCATTTAACATGGTCGATAGGTTTTCGGAAATGGTGACTTTAACGGAAAGGATATGAAATAAAACCACTTTTAGCACAGGCTAATTGATAGGGTTTATTTTTTAAAAATTGTGTATTTATTCTCACATGTTAAAACCCCAGTCACCTCCAAAGTACTCTCTATTTGACACAATGCACCTATGGAGACTTTTTTCCACTGTTCGAAATAGTTTTGAAAGTCATCAATTTTGATGCCTTTCAGTGCTTGTGCCATTTGTTTGGTTTCACCTCTGTTTTTGTTTGTTTCACCTCTTCCACAATGACAAACCCTTCAAGCACTTCTTCCATACAGGGGTGGGCGAAAGGTGGGGAAACAGTAAGAAGTCAAGAAGTTGCTTGCGGCAGGGCAAGATCTGGTGAACAGGAAGGGTGGGGCATGAGAGTCAGCGTGGTATGTGTGTAGGTGTAAATCACCCATCATGAAATAGGCCAACATGGTGAAAGTCTTCAAAAGAAATCCACTGAAGCCCTGCCTAGTGGCACAGTGGATAAGGCGCCGGCCTGTGAACCCAGAAGTCACTGGTTCGATTCCCAGCCCGGGCACATACTCAGGTTGCAAGTCAGGTCTCCAGCCAGCTCTGTAGCTAGAGGCAGGTGAAAGGCAACCACACATAGATGTCTCTCTCCCTCTGTGCCTATATCCCTTCCCCTCTCTCTAAAAATAATTAATACAATCTTAAAAAAAAAGAAAAAAAGAAAAAAAAAAGAAATCCACTGAAGCTGAACGCAGCCTCTCACAACAATGCCAGCTGGCGTACTAATACAGAGGGGTTCCTAGAACACTCATCTCACAGGGGGAAGCCTGTTTTACAGGGGGCCCACCCTTCAAAAGATAATTCCATCTGGGGGGGTCCTCCTTGTAAATAAGAGTTAAGTTCCTATGGCATATTCCTGGTCCCAAAAGCATTACCAACACTTCTAAATAAAGACCCCAAATGCTTCTAAATAATAAATATTGAAATAAATGTGAGGTATACACACATTTAAGAAAGATGAATAAAAGTGAGTAAGAGAATTCTTTTCCTACCCATTTATTCCAGTTCAAGGATGTGGGTGGCCGGATCCTACCTCAGCAACTCAGGACAACAAGGCAGGTACCCATCCTGGGCAAGAGGCCCTTCAGTTGCAGGGAGTACCACACCTACACCCACTCAGACTGGGACAATGTAGACACATCCATTCACCTTATAGGCATGGCTCTGGGATGTGGGAGGAAACCAGTGTCTCTGAAGAAAACCCATGTAGACAGGGGAGAACATACAAATTTACAGTGGACCCAGCTGTAAAACTGCAAAGGATGTAACCATTGGTGCCTGACTGTTTTCACTCCGGATGGTTCTCTGAAGATTCATCTAGGTTGTTACCTCAATACTTCCTTCTTTTTTATTGCTGAGAAGTATTTGACAGTATGGATGCATTATAATGTGTTTGTGCATTAACCCATTAAAGGATAGGTAAGTTATTTCTAGTCTTTGACCTACTATTGATAAAATTGCTCTAAACATTCACATACAGTTTTTTTTGTGTGTGTGTAAACATAAGTTTTCATTCCTCTGGGATAAATGTCCAGATGTGCAGTTGCTAGGTCTATGATATTCTCATGTTACTTAAAAAAACAAACAAACAAACAAACAAAAAACATGCCAAATCTTTTCCAGAGTGGTTATACTATTATAGGAATTTTCAGAATTTTAAGAATATTTAAGTTCTCATTAGTGATATATAAACAATTCAGTCTGGTGTTATCATTATTTTATTTTTATGACTATCAACTTATTCTTTTGTCAATCATGCCTTGTCTAAAAGCTCTCTGCCTAGCCATCAATCTAGAAGAATTTCTGTGTTTTTACTAAAATGTTGATGTGTTTTCTATTTAAATTTGTGATGTATTTTGAAGTAACTTCTGCATAATATGTGCACCTAAGTAGATATGCTTTATTTAAAATTGAAATTCAATTCTCATAACATAAAGTTAACCTTTTAGGTAGTGTAATTCAATAGAATTTAGCACATTGAAGATGAGCAACTACTACCTCTACCTGATTCCAAAACATTTTAACTGCCCCTGAAGCAAACCTAATACCCATTAGCAATCATTCCCCACTCACACATTACTATAGCCCCTGAAGATCTGCTTTCTGCTTTCTGACTTTATGGATTCACTTTTCCTGATATTGTATATAAATGGAATCATACAATACGTGACCTTTTATGCCTGACTTCTGTAAGGTGAATCGCCTGCACAGAGTGGAAAAGACACCCACCGCTGGCCCGCAGTGGTCACTGAACTCAGTTGCCTCTAAAACAGCCAAGGCTCTGCAAACTTGCAAGCTTTGCAGACGATGCCTTTGAAATTGAGACACGGGCCCAGCAGCTAATTTGCATACCTTCTCGCCCTCAGTGAACAAGGGGCAGGAGAGACTTACATAAAAGCCCCACCCAGCCTATAATCAACAGCCTGATTGCTGGCAGTTCTGACTCCAGGTTTGGCATTTTCCTCTTCCCTGTTCAATAAGCCCTTCCCATCCCCATCCCCACCCCATCCCCATTGCCTGGTCTTCCAGTGGTCTCCTTGGGGTAGGTGCCTCATAACAACTTCTTTCAAGTAGCATGAGGGTTTGGAGGTCCACCCACCTTGAAGTGTTGGTTATCAGCATTTCATCTCTGATAACAATACTATTGGATTGATATACTGTTTTTTTGTTTATCCAGATGTTAACTGACAAACATTTGGCTTATTTCCACTTTTTGGTCAGTGTGAATAATGCTTTTCTTTATTGGACAAGGTTTTGATTACCAAGTTTAACTGCATTCTGAATCTTTGCAATTTGAATCCTCTTGTTTATTTTTCTTAGTCACTCTGGATAAAGATTTCAGAGTTTCACTGATATTTAAAGAATATTTACGTTTTGTTGGTTCTATTACTCTCCTACCTATTTCACTTATTCTCAATCTAATCTTTATCATTTCCTTCCTTCTGCTAGTTTTGGGTTTGACTTGTTCTTTGTTTTTCAATCTCTTAAAATGCAATGTTAGGCATTTCCACCCTTTTTGATTTGAGCATTTACTGTTATGTTTATGGGTGATGCTTTTGTTCCATCCAATAGGCTTTGGTATGCTTTTTGTCTCCATTCATCCCAAATTATGTTCTAATTTTCCTTGTGATTTCTTCTGTACTCTTACACTGCTTGTTTAAGTGGCCACTGTTGAACTTACACATATTTGTGATTTCTTTTTAGTTTTTGTTCAGCTATTGATTTTCAGTTTCATTCTATTAATGGTAGAAGATAACTTGTATGACTACATTATTATTATTATTTTTATTTTTAATTTTATTGTTGTTGTATTACATCCATCCCCTTTTTGCTCCCCTCTGTCCCCCTCCCCACCCACCCATTTCCCCCAAAGTCAATCCCACCTGTTGTCCATGTCCATGGTTCCTTTATACTAGGTTCTTATCTAAACTGCTCCCCTTTCTTGCCTCTGCCTCCCCCCTCCCCCTAACCACTTTCCCCCTGACCACTGAAGGCCTCTTCACTGTATTCATATATCTGGTTCTGTTTTGCTTGTTGTGAGTTTTGTTCATTAGTGTCCTGTAATGTGTGAGATCATATGGTATTTGTCCTTCACTGACTGGCTTATTTCACTAAGTGTAATACTCTCCAGTTCCATCCATGTTGTTGCAAAGGGTACAAGTTCCTTCTTTCTTTCTGCTATATAGAATTCCGTTGTGTAAATGTACCAAAGTTTTTTGATCCAATCATCCACTGATGGGCACTTAGGCTGTTTCCAGCACTTGGCTATTGTAAATAGTGCTGCTATGAACATAAGTGTACATAGGTTCTTATGAATTGGTCAGAGAGATGCAAATTAAAACCACAATAAGATACCACCTCACACCTGTCAGGATGGCAATCATCAACAAATCAACAGACAACAAGTGTTGGCAAGGATGCGGGGCAAAGGGAACCCTCATACACTGTTGGTGGGAATGTAGGTTGGTACAGCCACTATGGAAAACAGTATGGGGTTTCCTTAAAAAACTGAAAATGGAACTGCCTTTTGATCCATCAATTCCACTACTTGGACTATACCCAAAGAATCCTGAGACTGCATTATTTTTACATGTATTAAGACTTGTATATATCCTGGGTCATGTTCCATGTACATTTCAGAAATATGTATATGATGCTGTTATAACGTTATATAAGCCTGTTAGGTCTAGTTGGTTTATAGTGTTGTTGAAGTGTTCTTTTTCCTTACTGATGTTCCATGCAGTTGTTCTATTATTGAAAATGAGGCATTAAAGTCTCCAACTTTACTGTAGAACTGTCTATTCTTTCCTTCAATTCTTTCAGTTTGGCTTCATATATCTTAGGGCTCTGTTGTTAAGTGTGTATATGTTACTACTGTTATATCTTTTAATGGAGTCACCCTTTTGTAAATGTATGATGTCATTATTTGTATCTTATAATACTTTTTAAATTTAAAGTCTATTTTCTGATATTAACCAGATGTCTTTTGATTAATACATGCTTGTACATAGGGAATATCTAATTTCCTCTGCTGTAGTATATATTTTTAGTTACTTTCTTAATGAACACTCTTGGGGTTACAATTAAAGTCTTAACTTTATAACAATCAAGTTTATTAAGAAGAATGTATTTGCTACGCTTGGCTGAGGTATTCCATCATGCCAATTAGATATAGTGTATTGATGGCACTATTCAGTTCAACTAGTCCTCACTGTTTTTCTGCCTGATGGATCTGTACATTTCTGATTGGGGATGCTGAAGTCTCCAACTGTAGGAGTGGATGAATCTGCATCTCCCAGCAGTTCTATCAGTTTTGCCTCAAGTATTTTGATGCTCTGTTGTTAGATGCATGCACAGTAAGTACTGTTCTATCCTTTTGGAAAATTAAGCTCTTTATTATTATGTGATGCCCCTCTTCATCCTTTAAAATCTTCCTTGCTCTAAGTTCTTATCTGAAATTAACATAATGAATTCAGCTTTCTGTTGGTTAGTGTTACCATAGAATATCTTTCTCTGTCCCTTTACTTTTGTTTACTTATTTTTTAAGATTTATTATTTTTAGAGAGAGGGTAAGGGAGAGAGGCAGAGAGGGAGATATCAGTGTGTGGTTGCCTTTCACCTGCCTCCAGCTACGGACCTGGCTGGAGACCTGGCTTGCAACCTGGTTATGTTGCCCTAGCTGGGAATTGAACCAGAGACCTTTGGGTTTGCAGGCTGGTGCCTTATCCACTGTGCCACCAGCCAGGTCTGTCCCTTTACTCTTAATCTATCTGTGTCTTTATATTCAAAGTGGGTTTCCTATAGTCAACATATAGTTGAATCTTGTTTTTCCACTGTGACAGGCTCTGTCTTTTCATTGGTGTATTTATACCATTGATGTTAAAATGAATATTGTTAAATTGGATTCCTATCTACTATATTTGTTAATTTATTCTGTTCATTGTTTTTATTCTTTGTGGTGTGTGTGTGTGTGTGTGTGTGTGTGTGTGTGTATTCCGCACTTTTTCTGGTCTTAATTTAGTATTTTATATAATTTCATATTTTCCTATATTAACTATGCTGGTCTTTCTATACATGTTTTAGTGGTTGTCCTTGAGTTTGCATTAAACATGTATAATATACTGAAGTCCTCTTTCAGTATATAAAATACTGCAAGTATTTTATAACAGATTATTCTGGATTCATCCCTCCCATCAACTGTAACATTGTTACCATTCATTTCAGCTATCCATAGGCCATCATCACTGAATATATTGTTGCTATTATTAGTTTGAACAAACTTTTATCCATTAGATCAAATAAGAATAAAATAATTCTCTAAGAAAAGTCTTCTCAGTTGCCTTTGGGGCTCTCTAGAGACTTCTTAGATAATAAGACCTGCACTTCTTTCCATTGTATTCCTATTATTATGCAGAAGCCCCATTGATGGGCTGCTTAGATGTGAGATGATGAAGCCTTCTATGGTCTTGTGATTAGTTCTCAGCCTTTAGGTTGGCTTTTAAGGATCTTTCCTTGTTATACAGTTTTAACGCAGTTAAATGTATTGTTCTTTCTTCCATGAATTGATTATTTTGTTTTCTAATTATGAGTATTTATCATTTCAGTGGATAGGTGACAGCCTGTGAACCCATATGTTGCTGGCTCGATTCCCAGCCAGGACACCTAACCAGGTTGCAAGCCAGGTCTCCAGCCAGGTCCATAGCTGGAGGCAGGTGAAAGGCAACCATACATTGATGCTTCTCTCCCTTTCTTCCTCCTTCCCTGCCTTTCTCTCTAAAAATAATGAACAAAATCTTTTTTAAAAGGGATATTTATCTTATTTTCCTAATACTTAAAATTCTTTCACATTCATTTAATCATATGAGTTTCCGAAATTCATTTCTTTGTGAAATTAGATATCTAATTTTATTATTTTTCCTTGCAGAAAGGAAATTTCCCGGCATAATTTATTAAGCAGTTCTTAACTTTTTAATCTGTAATATCATGTCCAACACCCACCAAGTTTTCAGATATACTTGGAAGCTTTTCTGAATACTTTATGGTGTTTCATTGATTTATTTTCCTTTCACTCTAACAATAACACCTGTTTTGATTATTAGAGAATCTCAATATATTTGGTAAGACATTTCTGCTTCCTTATTCTACCTTAGAATTGTTTAGGTTCTTTTAGAGCCCTGCATTTTCCATTTTAGTTTTTTTTTCTCATTTTTTAATCCATTTCAGTTTTTAAGTCAACTTTATAGTTCCACAAAAATAGCTTGTTAGGATTTTTACTGGAATCATTTTGAATTTATAATTAATATGAAAAATAACTGATAATTTCAAATATTATATTTTTCTGAATTGTTTGTTGTCTAATCTTGCTGCATACTTCTAATTAATGTAGATTTATCCTTTTCTATGGTATTTAGTGAAAGGTAAAACTAAAAGATTTTGTTGTTGTCTTGAAACTAGATTTCTAAAAATATAAAACCCATTGTCATTCAATCATATACGTAGTTCTTTTGTCACAGGATAACATAGTCTATAAAAAACACCGTGCCATATTTTAAGGTACAAGGTTGAATCATGGACAGCTATGTTCCAATTGTGTTCCATACTTCCCACTCCAAATAGAGTTGGCCTCAGTGAAGTCTAATGTCATACAGGCAACTTGAAAGTGCCCATAACTCACATCTTTCCAGACCATATCCTATAACCCTGCCATGTAAACAGAAAGATCTAGTACCTGAGATGTCAAAAGTTTCACTTTTTTTATAGCTCCATAACCTCCTTTATATATATCAAATATACCTCCAGATTGATTAATCTTGGGTGCTTTTTCAAAATCACCATATACAACGATCCCAGTTTATCGAATGAAGAGACAAAATAGGAGAAGTCTTATTGGGGAAGAGGAGGAGAGATGAGGTTATCTACCTAGAAAAGATTTTCTTGGGTGGGGTAGACGAGGGATAACTCATTGACACGTGGTGAGGTGAGGGATGTGGGAGAAGTCAGTTACAAGCTTGGGAGGGAAGAGGTGGGGCCTGTGTTCCCAGCACACTCTTCTCGGCCAGAATCTCAGAAACATACCTTTCTGCAAGCATGAAGAGCTTACATACCACATACTTAGTATTGAATCTCAAGAAGTATTTAAAATTACAAACAGGACACTTAAGTAGGTAGGACACCAGACCCACACATGCATTTGAATGTGACACTGGCCTTAACGCTTCTCCTCTAGAAAACACAAAACATGTGCTGGGGATTTGAATCTCACAGCTCATGAGAATCGATGTCCAATGTTGGCACAAAATCCATTTGTGACTGAGGTGAGCACGAGGGAATGGAGCAGTTATTCTGTCTTTCTCTCAGGGACTGCACTTGATTCCCCTAACGCTGGGCGCACAGTGGAACCTGCTGGGTCCCCTGAAGCCCAGTCGGCCACTGGGAGACAGGCGCTTCGAGCCTGGGCCACTCCTCACCTTCCTACACTTTCCTAGTGGCAACGTCCCCTCAGCAGGCGTGTGGCCTGGGACCTCCTGTCACTTCCAGCCTTTCATCCCTGCTGTGTCTTTACTCTTCGTAAGCCCTTACCGGTATTGCAAAATCTGCTTATGTAAACTGCAAGGTATTTAAAATATAGGTCAACCTAAAAACTTAACATTTTTGTTTCCAAAGAGACACGTGACGGACACAGCTCCACTAGAAAGATTTCATTTAATCCTTTTTTTACGGGCAACAGGGGGAAAACTGTCTTTTCTTGGCTCACAGGCACATGTTTTCCTGGACAACTTAGGTCTGGGAGAGGTACAGTGTCCCCAGGAATGCTGATAAAAGGCAGACACGTGCGGCTCCATCCTGGCGGTCTGGCTACAGAGCCCTTGTTTCTGTTCTGTTCCTCTCTGGGCAGGGCCCCTGCACACCTTGACCTCCTTGCTTTTCAACCCCTCACACATCCCTGAGCTTTAGTTTTCACCCCCGCCTCTGTGGAAAGACCAACTTGATGCTGCCTGTCTGCTCATAAGCTATGTGCTCAGAAAGCCGCGAGCAGAAGGTAAAGAGAGGCTGCCCGGCTGCTCACGCTGGAAATGCATTTCCCAGCTTCTTCGTTGCGCCATGAATTAGACTGTAATTGACGGTGCCCTCGGCACTTTGCTCCGTCCTAGACATCCCATCATTTGAAATTTTCACCTTCCAGGGTAATTCCACGTGATTTTCAAGATGCAAGTGAATTCTGCTGAGCTGAGTGCTATTAAATGATAAGAATAGTGTTACAAACAAGGACAGTTGTTAGCCATGCCCAGGCGTTACACTCTGCACTGAACGGGCATTAGATCATTTCACCTGCACACACCACTGTGAGGAGGAGATTGATGACTACCACTCCCAAGTGACAAGTGTACAGACTGAAGGTTGTGGATGTTATGAAACTTACTTACCCAAGGTCAGACAGGGGCGAGTTTGGAACCAGAATTTGGATGCAAGGACGTGACTCCAGAGACTGTGTTCCTAACCTCATGTGTACGAACTCAGGGTACAGTGACCACGTGTGTTCATCTTAAAAACTGTCATAGAGCCTGTCACAGATTTCTAACTCAGCGAGAACTGAACTATTGAAGGAGTGAACTGATTCTTTCAATGGGCCAGGCATTGCTCCAGGAACAGACAAGACACAGGAAGACTTTTCAGCCTTGGAGACTATATTCTTGTGGATGGATGGACAAATGATGATAAGTCCCCAGTTTACCTGTGATTTTGCTGGCACATTAGTGAACTGTTTTCAGAATCAATGAGTGATTTGCATACTGCAAATTTGGGCTGCAAGAATCAGTGCTTTAATCATTAGTTTTCATCATTGTTGGGCCAAGAACCATGTCTCATTCATATGGACTCTCCCTACCCCCCTAAGTGAACACATGGCCTTGACATCTAGCTCTGGTGGTTCCTCAAAAATTGTTTGTTGAATGATGAGTTATTATGGAGTTAAAATTATGTACATTGCTCTTTTGGTTTTTTCAAGAAAAGATGGCCCTTTGTTCTTGTGAGTAATATAAATTCAGTTTCATTCTTGATAATGGATCATGTGTATTTAAGTTGTTTTATAGCCTGCCCTGATCAGAAACAGAGAGTTTTAAGGCAGTGCAATGTATAAACAAATGCTATATTGACAGAGGTGTCCAAATATGCTTTATTCACTAAAGTACTCTATTTAATTTTAATTTTTCCATGAAAAAACTAACAGCAAGTATTTGTGTCCTGCTTTGGTGTTTTGGGTTTTGCCATTTCTAAGTAGAGGCTTTATTGTCTAGAAGCTCATTCTGCATTTCTCTGGAACACTTATTCGTTGGTAGCGATCACTTCTCTTTACTGAACATTAAGCACTCTCTTCCAAAGGAGGAAAATAAGTTTTCCATCATTTATTTCCATTTTACATTTTAGATGTTTTGAAAGTTAATATTATATTGTTACCTGTTCTCATCAAATTAAGCAAAAAACACTGTAACAAACACTTGACAAATTGCATGGCAGCCCATGGTGCTGAAGGGGCAGGATGTCAGAACGCCATTGCCAAGTTGCCAAGGAGGCGGTAGGAAGACACGTGCCAGAGAAAGGCAGGTTGACTCGCTCCCCATTCTCTTCAGAGCAGGTGTCAGTGGGAGGGCAGTAAGGTGGACACAGTCTCGGTTTTTAGGGAAATAAGACTTTTAGAGCCAGAAGAAACCTGGAGATGGGTATTCCTCCATAAGGAAATAACACTATTCCTGGCCTTCCTGCAGATGTGGAAATTGGAGTAAAGGCAGGACTGGAATTCAGATAGCCTGAAACTAGCACATTTTTCTTCCAGGTAGTTAATTCATTCCTCACTTCATGCAATGCGCTGCCCTGGGTGTATGCAGATGAGCAGTCATAGGCCTTGTCCTGAAGGAGCATACGGTCCAGGTAGGATGGCCGCGTACTCTGGAGTGAGGAAGCCTCCAGGCAAATATCCCAGAATGCTATGTGATGATGATGAGGGAGCAACTAATTACATGGGACTGAGACTAACCATCTGAGAAATACAAATCAAAACCATCATGAGATGTCACTGCACACCTGGCAGAATGGTTATTATAAACAACAACAACAAATAACAAGTATCAGTGAGGCTGTGGGAAAAAAGGTAACCCTTGTGCACTGCAGGCGGGATTGCAAATTAGTGCAGCCTCTATGGAAAACAGTATGGAGATTCCTCAAAACATTAAAAATAGAACTACCATATGACCCCAAAATTCTCCTTCTGGGTATTTATACCTAGAAAATGAAGACAATAATTCAAAAACTTATATTTACTCCCATGTTCATTGCAGCATTACTTACAATAGCTGAGATATGGCAGCAACCTAGGTGTCCATCAATAGATGAGTGGATAAAGAAGGGTTGGTATGTATATACAGCGGAATATTACTCAGCCATGAAAAGAATGACACTGCCATTTGCAACAACATGAATGAAAAGACAGAGTATTATGCTAAGTGAAATAAGTTGGAGAGAGCAAGATAAATACCTTACGTTTCATTTATACATGGGATCTGAGAAAAACGAACAAAACAGAAAGAAACTCATCGAACAAACTGATGGTTGCCAGAGGGGAGAAGTATGGGGGATTGGGCAGAAAAGGGGAAGGATTACAAAGTACAAACTGCCAGTTATGACATGCACAACATGGGGAACTGAGTTAGTGATACTGTAATACTGTGGATGGTGACAGGTGGCTACTAGAGTTACTATGATGATCACTTAGGAAGGTGTAGAAATGTTGAATCACCATGTTTACACCTGAAACTAATATAATTTTGTGCGTTATATGTCAACTATATTTTTAAAAAGTAAGGTTTTACTGGAAACCTAACTGAAGCTATAGATTTCTTGAGTTGATTTCTTCCAAATTTGTTGCTTGTGCTTCTTTCTTTTTTATTTTGATGTTCTGAGAAATTTTTATTATTTTTTTTCCTTTTTATTGAATTTATTGGGATGCCGCAGAATAACAAAATTATAGTTTTCAGGTGCACGATTCTACAACACATCATTTGTATACCATATTTTGTGTTCACCTCCCCATGTCAAGCCTTGTCTTAAAGTGTAATAGGTTTAATCACCATACACACTGATTTGGCTAATCTATACTAGGATTTGGAAATACTCTAATCTTTCCTCTCTAGGTCACTGCTGTGGATGTGCAAGTCTCCGGGATGGTTCCTATGGTGTTATTTCTGACAGGTTCTCAATTGTCTGTGTGAATGGGGTCATTGGGTACATTCTAGGTTTTCATGTCACAAAATTTTCCAAAGAAGATGACACTGATGGACAGACTTGTTTGTAGCTGGAAATAGCGTCCAGAACTAGAAGCACAGGGCTTTAATGATTCTGCTTGATATTGGCCTGTGTGTGGAGGAAGGTGGGACAGATGCACTTCCGTATTTTAAAAGGAAAGGATCCCTGCCTTACTGCTTTTCCCATAGGAAATTTTCCCTCAGACTCAAAATATTCTCATCAGGAGTAGAAAATGGTTTTCTTCAAAGAAATACCAGAGCTTTCTGGAAATTTAGCACAGCAAGGTGCATGGGTTTGTAGGTAGGACCATGGCAGCCCAAAGTCCCAAAATGAATTCACTCTTAGCATCACACTAATGTTTGTTTGTCAATGTCTGGTCTAAGTTGATTTCTGGTCCTGTGTGGCTAATGTTAGATTTTCACACTATCTTCTCAATAGTGACATCACCTCTTTTTCTCTACCGGACTTGACACTCCTGGTGCCCTGCAGAAAGGAGAGGCCACCTGCCTTCTGGTTTGACATTGATGAGTCCTTATGTTGCATTATGATAGTGACTGCAGAAATTGAAGTGGTAGATTCGTGAGGAATAATGTACTCAACAAACTTGTGCTCTTATTTCTGCCTATGGCCTACCCCAAACAGTACACTCAGTAAGATTAAATAATTGTACTTCCTCTGAAACTACCCTTCCTTTTGCATTCTCTCATGGGGTTGGTGGAATTTTCTTCCCTCCAGGTAAACATCAGTTTCTATCCCCAGCCAACGTTGAATCTTTCTGCTCCCTTATTTATACAGTTTCCTTCATTAAACCTCTACAATATTTTTCGACTTATTTCTCCTTATTTATTTATCTATTTATTTTTTAAATATTTTATTTATTATTTCCAAAGAGAGGGGAAGGATGAGAGGCAGAGAGGGAGAGAAACATCAATGTATGGTTGCCTTTCACCTGCTTCCAGCCACGGACCTGGCTGGAGACCTGGTTTGCAACCTGGTTATGTTCCCTGGCTGGGGAATTGAACCAGTCACCTTTGGGTTCACAGGCCGGTGCCTTATCTACTGTGCTACCAGCCAGGACTATTTCTCCTTATTTAAAGGTAAGTGTTCCCTGATGGACTGTGGGATTTCAAAGACAGATCATTACTTATGCACTTCAGTGTCTCCACATCCTAGACCAATGCCTGTGAACTAATATGTTCTCAATAAATGGGTTGTTGAATGAAGAGCTTCCAACTTCATCTGCTGCTGCTAGTCTCTCCGCCTATGCATCTTCATTCACACCATTATGTTAAAATTCTTCAAGTGGAGCTCAAATCATGAAGTTCTACTGGTTAAAAGCACTCATTGACATTGTTCTGTTGCTGAAACCATAGGTGCAGACTCCTTAGCCTGATGTTCAAAACCTCCTTAATCTGCACAACTTCCTCAATCTTCCCCAAATCATTGCTCTGAAAAACCCATGACTGCCTCACCTTCACTACTTGCTTTTCTCCAGTATCAGGGTCTCACCTGTGCTTTGCTCAAGATATTTCCTTCACCTCAAATCATTTTCTCTTTTCTTTTTCTCCGAGTCCCATCTTGATGTTTTCTACAGTATAGTTATTGTCCTCCTGCAATCCGCAGTCATTCGACAGGCCTTTAGCTTGTTCCTATCAGGTCCCAGACATGGGGAGCAGAATACACGTAATAGAAGATACCACTGTGCCCTAAAGGAACCCAATTCTAGTGGGTAAACAGACGTGCAAACTCCAGACCACAGTGAAGAGTGGGCACCTCATACTCTAGGTCTCAAGGGATACAGCCCTATCCCAGGAGGGACAGCATGAGGAAATGCACCTTGCGGAGGCTGTAATACATGGGCTGAGTTTCAAAGATGAACTAGGAGTTAGCTAGAAAAAGGAATGAGATAAGAACATTGTAAGCAGACAGAGCAGGCAGTGGTGAGCGTTGGGGATTCTACCCTGGGCAGCCCAACTGAATCTGTGCACAGAATCCCCACAGCAATCTGCCCACCTAGGAACTCCCATGGAATCCCGTCTCTTATGGACATACTGCTTGTTGCCATATATTATAGTCATTAACATGCTAACCTGATCTTCATGATTAGACAAGAAAATAGTAACTAACTAAGCCTGATTCATCTTTTTTATTCCTATAAGACCCCTTAAAAATGTTTTCCATTTACACAGTACATGATTGTATGTGCATTGTTAGTTGAATGGATGAATAATTTTGATTGAATTGCCCTGAACTTTCAGGAGAATTTGAGCTTTTACTTATAGGGTATGTACAAGAAAAAAGCTTGGAACTATTTAAATGTAAGAGAACTAACTAAGGCTCTGATGATCATCACATCATATTTAACATGTTATTGGCATATCCTAGCAAAGCAAGTCAAATTCTGCATGTCACCATTGCTCAGACCTATAACATTTGTAGGGCTTTTAATGAGAGAACTAATAAAGGCCCACATAACATAAACCTATGTATTTATTTTTTTAATTTTAGAAGATTTTATTTATTATTATTCTTAGAGAGAGGGGATGGGAGAGAGGCAGAGAGGGAGAGAGACATCAATGTATGGTTGCCTTTCACCTGCCTCCAGCTGCAGACCTGGCCAGAGACCTGGCTTGCAACCTGGTAATGTTCCCTGGCTGGGGAATTGAACCAGTGACCTTTGGGTTCACAGGCTAGTGCCTTATCCACTGTGCTACCAGCGAGACCCTAAACCTATGTATTTAAAAGTAATAACTGACAGGAAAACTGTTAAGCAAATGTGGATTCAATGCAATTCCTATGAAGAGTCCAATGATGTATTTCATAGAACTAGAACAAACATTTCAAAAATTTATGTAGAACCTAAAAAGCCCCATATGGCAACAGCAATCCTGAGAAAGAAGAACAAAGTTGGAGGAATCATGCTACCTAATATCAAACTATACTCTAAAGCCATAGTAATCAAATTAGCATGGTACTGGCATAAAAATCAATGGAACAGAATAGAAAGCCTGGAAATAAACCCATACCTTTATAGTCAATTAATATTCAACAGAGGAAGCAGCACATACAATAGGCTAAAGAGTTTATCCAATAAATGGTGTTGGGAAAATTGGACAGATATATGTGAAAAACAAACTAGACCACCTTCTTATGCCACCTACAGGAATAAATTCAAAATGGATTAAAGACTTAAATGTTAGGCTCAAACCATACAAACCCTAGAAGAAAACCTAGGCAGTAAAATCTTGACATTGCTCATAGCAATATTTTATCTGACATAACTCCTCAGGCAAGGGAAACAAAAGAAAAGATAAACAAATGGAACTATATCAAAGTAAAAAGATTTTGCACAGCAAAGGAGACCAACAAAATAAAAAGACAACTCACTGCTTGGGAGAACACATTTGTTGATACAACTGATAAGGGATTAATATCCAAAATTTATAAAGAACATATATAACTCTGCCATGAGGTACGATGTGTAGGGAATTCCACCATGCTGTCTATAGTGAGCTATAGTGTATACCATCCTCAAACACCTACATGAAGGGACCCATTATGGAAGAGATACTTTAACGGGCTTCATTAGGCCATATTTAAAAGGCCCTTATTTGCAAAGGACTGCTCAGAGGATCACCCAAGCCTGTCAAATATGGGCCAAGAACAATCCTAAGACAGTGTGTCCAAATGGGAAAGGAAGTATAATATAAAGGGTTGTGTCTATTTGAGGACTGGCAGGTGGACTTCACACAAATGCCTAAAACCAAGGGGAATTTCAAATTTTTGTTGGTCTTTGTGTACACTTTTTCTGGATGCCCCACTAGAACTGAGAAGGCAACTGAGATGGCGAAATTGTTATTTACAGAAATAATTCCTAGGTTTGGACTTCCTCACAGCATTCAGAGTGACAATAGATCATTATTCACTTTGTAGATTTCCTAGAAGGTTGGACAGTTGCTGAAAATATGATGGGAGTTGTATGTATCTTGAAGACCACAATTCATGGGAAAGAATGAGAAAATAAATCACATGATAAAGAAGACCCTGGTAAAAATATGCCAGAAAACACATTTAAAATGGGACCAGACTGGGTGGTGAGAGGGCATGTCACTGCCAGGAGACCAGTGGATACACTGGTGGGTGAAAGAGTACCTCTATCAGTGAGGCTTTGGGCCAGGTAGGACCTAGGAAACCTGCCTGAGTAAATGGTTAGTAGGACCTGTGGGTAATGGGACAAGAGAATGGCAAGAAATATTCCAAGTAATGAAGAGCAAAGGCCTGCATAAAAGACTGCTCTATCCAGCAAGGCTTCCATTCAAAACGGAAGGTATAGTAAGAAATTTCCAAGGGGAGCAGTTTAGACAAGAACCTAGTATAAAGGAACCATGGACATGGACAACAGATGGGATTGACTTTAGGGGGAATGGGTGGGTGGGGAGGGGGACAGAGGGGAGCAAAAAGGGGATGGATGTAATACAACAATAAAATTAAATATAAAAAAAAAGGGGAAAAAAAGGCTAAAAGAGCACCTGTCTACCAAATCCAATATTGCAAGAGATGATGGAAGGACTGCTTTAAAAAGATGAAGAAACAGAGAAAGACAAAGGAACACAGGTACAAAAGGGGGAAATGACAATGAATAAATATCTACCAATAATAGCCTTAAATGTAAATGGATTAAATGATCAAATCAAAACACATAGGGTAGCTGAATGGATAAGAAAACATGACCCACATATATGCTGTTTATAAGAGACCCATTTCAGAACAAAAGATCTACACAGACTGAAAGTAAAGGGATGGCAAAAATATTCCAAGCAAATGGAAACAAAGAAAAAAAGCTGCAGTATCAATACTTGTATCAGACAAAATAGATATAACAGCAAAGACCATAAAAAGAGACAAAGAAGGACATTTCATAAGACTAAGGGAACAATCCATCAAGAATATATAACCATTGTAAACATATATGCACCCAACATAGGAGTACCCAAATATATATATGGAAAATCTTGGAGGACTTCAAGAAAGCTATTGATGACAACACACTCATAGTAGGCGATTTTAACACCCCATTGTCAACAATAAATAAATCTTCCAAGCAAAGAATCAACAAAGATATCGTAGTATCGAACAATACTCTAGATGAAATGGATTTAATTGATATATATGGAACCTTTCACCCCAAAGAAGCAAAATGTGCATTCTTTTCAAATGCACATGGAACATTCTCAAAGATAGACAACATGGCAGGACACAAAACAGGCCTCTAAAAATACAAGGAAATTGAAATCATATCAAGCATCTTCTCAGATCACAATGGCTTGAAACTAGAAACCAAGCACAAGAAAAAAACCCCAAAACTTTCAAATTCATGGAGACTGAATAACATGCTTAAAAATGAGTGGGTTAACAATGAGATCAAGGAAGAAGTCAAAAAGGTTCGGTAAACAAATGAAAATTAACATACAACAGCCCAAAACCTATGGGACACAGCAAAGGCAATCCTGAGAGGGAAGTTTATAGCAATACAAGCCTACCTAGAAAAGATAGAAAAAAATCTCAAATAAACATCCTAACCCTACATCTACCAGAACTAAAGGAAAAACAACAAACAAAGCCCAGAGCAAGTTGAAGAAGGGAAACAATCAAGATCAGAGAACAATTAAATGACATAGAGACTAAAAGAACAATGAAAAGGATTAATAAATCCAGAAATGGGTTCTCTGAAAGGATAAACAAATTAACAAGCCTTTAACCAGATTCATCAATAAAAAAAGGGAGAGGACACAAATAAATAAAATTAGAAACAAAAGAGGAGAAATTACAACCAATACCACAGAAATACAAAGAACTATAAGAAATTACTACAAACAGCTATATGATAAGAATTTGACAACCTGGGGGAAATGGAAAATTTTCTAGAAACATGATTTTCCAAAACTGAATCAAGAAGAAGCAGAAAGCATGAATAGACTAATAATAACTAGTGAAACTGAAGCAGTAAAACAACAACAACAACAACAACAAACAAAAAAACAAACCAAAAAAACCCTCCCAGCACAGAATAGCCCTGGACTGGATGGCTTCCCAGGCAAATTTTTATCAAACATTTAAGGAAGAGCTAAGAAACCATTTCAAAAAATGCAAGGAGAGGAAAGACTCCCAAACTCTTTTTATGAGGCCAGTATTATCTTACTTCCAAAACCAGGTAAAGACACAACAAAAAAAGAGAACTACAGGCCACCATCACTGATGAACATAGATGCTAAAATCCTCAACAAAATATTGGCAAATCAGATACAGCAATATGTTAAAAAGACCATATACCATGGTCAAGTGGGGTTCATCCCAGGGATGCGAAGATGGTACAACATTCACAAATCAATAAATGTAATACACTACATAAACAAAATGAAAGATAAAACCACATGATCATATCAATAGATGCTGTAAAAGCATTTGATAAAGTACAGCACTCATTTATGATAAAAATGCCCATCAAACTGGGAACATAATAAAGGCCATATACAAGAAACCAACAGCCAGCATCATATTCAATGGGCAAAAATTTAAAACATTCCCTCTAAGATCAGGAACAAGAGAATGATCTCTGCTTTCACCACTTTTATTCAATATAGTATTGGAAATTCTAACCACAATGATCAGACAAGAAAAATAAATAAAAGGCACCCATGTTAGAAAGGAGTAAGTCAAACTGTCATTATTTGCAGATGACATGATAGTGTACATAGAAAACCCTATAGGCTCCACCAAAAAACTACTCAACCTAATAAGTGAATTTGGCAAAATAGCAGAATACAAAGTTAGTATTCTGAAATCAAAGGCATTTTTTTACACCAACAATGAAATATCAGAAATAGAAACTAGGAGGAAAATCCCATTTACTACAGTAACAAGGAAAATAAGGCACCCAGGAATAAAATGAACCAAGGAGGTGAAAACAAAAGCTACACTTGGAAAACTACAGAACACTGAAGAAAAAATTAAGGAAATAAATGAAAGTATATATAGTTGTTCATGGATTGGCAGAATTAACATTAAAATGCCCATACTACCCAGAGCAATCTATGGATTCAATGCAATCCCTATTAAAATACTAATGACACTATTTCACAGGATTAGAACAAATATTTCAATAATTTATATCAACAAATGACCCAAATAGCCTCAGCAATCTTGAGAAAGAAGAACAAAGCAGGAGGGATCACAATACCTGATATCAAATTATATTACAAGGCCAATGTAATGAAGACAATTTGGTACTGGCATAATAATAGACACATATAGAGAACCTAGAAATAAACCTATGTCTCTAGTAATTCATATTTGGCAAAAAGAGCAGGAGCATAAAGTGGAGTAAAATTAGCCTCTCCATCAAATGTTGGGAGAACTGGAATGGCATATGCAAAAAAATAAAAGTAGACCACCAATTTACACCATATACTAGAATAAACTCAAAATGGATAAAAGACTTAAACATAAGCTGTGATACCATAAAAGTTCTAGAGGGAAACAGACAGTAAAATTTGATATTCCATGCAGCAATATTTTCACCAATATATCCTCTAGGGCAAGGGAAATAAAGGAAGGAATAAAGAAAAAGGACTATAGCAAATTAAAAAGCTTCAGCTCAGCTAAAGAAAACAATAAAATGAAAAGTGAACCATCAATATGGGTAAACATATTTGACAATGATACCTTGGATGAGGGTTTGATCTCAAAAATATAAAAAGAACTCATATGACTCATACCAGGAAGACAATCCAATATAAAAAAAATGGGACCCGAACAGACACTTCTCCAAGGAGGACATACAGAGTGCCCATAGGCATATGAAAGGATGCTCTAGATTACTAGCCATCTGAGAGGTGCTGATGAAAATCACAATGAGCTACCACCTCACAGCTGTCAGAATGGCCATCATTAACAAATCAACAAGTGCCAACAAGGGTGAGGAGAGAAAGGAACCCTAGTACATTGTTGGTAGGAATGCAGATTGGTGCAGAGCGCTGTGGAGAACAGTACGGACTTTCCTCAGAAAACTGAAATGTAGTTGCCTTTTGACCCAATGATTCCACTGCTAGCATTATACCCTAAGAATCCTGAAATACCAATCCAGAAGATTCTATGCAACCCTATGTTCACAGTAGCACTATTTACAATAGCCAAGTGCTGGAAACAGCTCACATGCCCATCACTGGATGAAAGGATCAAAAAACTAGCACATTTACACAATGGAATACTATACAGCAGAAAGAAGAAAGGAACTCCTACTTTTTGCAACAGCATGAATGGAACTGGAGAGTATTATGCTTAGTGAAATAAGCCAGGCAGCGAAAGACAAATACCATATAATCTCATCTATGAAGAAACTAACGAACAAACAAATGACCAAAATAGAACCAGAAGCATAAAAACAAGGAACAGACTGACAGCAACCAAAGGGGAGTAGGGAGGAAATTAGTGGGGATAGGGTCTAGTCAAGGAACAGGTATAAATGACCCATAGACATGGACAACAAGGTGGGGATTGACTGTGGGAGTAGGGGTAGGTGGGGCAGCAGAGAGCAACAGGGGAAAATTGGGACAACTGTAATAGAACAACAATAAAACATAAGGTAAAATCTGGGGTTTCTATTGAAAATAAAACTTCAACACACACACACACAAAATCCAATTAAAAAATGTGCAAAGGATCTGAATAGATACTTCCTCAAAGAGAACATACAGATGGCCAAGAGATATATGAAAAAATGCTCAATGTCACTAATCATCATACAAGTGAAAATTTAAAACATGGTGAGATATAACACATCTGTCAGAATGGTTATCAGCAATGAATCAACAAACAAGTGCTAGCAAGCATGTGAAGAAAGGGGAACCCTTGTGCACTATTGGTGGGAATGCAGACTGGTGCAGCTACTGTGGAAAGCAGTATGGAGAAACCTAAAAAAAATTAAAATGGAACTGCCTTTGACCCAGGAATCCCACTTCTGGGAATATATCTGAAGAAACCCAAAACCCTAATTTGAAAGAATATAAACACATCTGTGCTCATTGCAGCATTATTTACAATTGCCAAAAATATGGAAGCAGCCCGAGTGTCCATCAGTAGATGAGTGGATAAAACAACTCCAGGACATTTACACAATGGGATATTGCTTGGTTGTAGAAAAAAGAAGAAGAAGGAAGAGAAGGAGGAGAAGGAGGGGGAGGAGGAGAAGGAGAAGAAAAAGGAGAAAGAAGGAAGAAGGAAGAAGAAGAGCAAGAGGAAGGAGGTTTTACCCTTCACAACAGTATAAAGGGACCTGGAGAGCATTATGCTAAGTGAAATAAGACAGTCAGAGAAAGACAAATACCATATGAGGAATCTAATGAACAAACTACATATTGAATCTAATGAACAAAGTTAACTAACAAGCTAAATAGAGACAGACTCATACTGTAGAGAGAGGATGACAGCGATAGAGGGTGGTCAGGAGGTGGAAGGATAGAGCTAAAAGGATTCAGGGACATGGACAACAGTGTGATGATTGTCATGGGGAGAAGGATATAAGGGGGATAAATGGTAATAGAGAAATACACAAAGATAAATAAATAAAAATGTGTTCTATGCACTTACCTTGACAAGGTATGTCCCTAAACAGCTGGAAGGGCAGGTTCAAATTATGAATGATCAGACTCTGTCAAGTTATAGGTTAGAAGGCAGCGGTACAGAAAATGTACACCGCTGGTTTCTAGTGATTCTTTCCCCTTCTCTTCTTCCCACTTTGTATCCTCCCTCACTGAAAGGGACACAAGGACCCAGAAAATGGACAAAAAAGTGGATCAATAGTTGTCCAACAGGGAGCCCCAACAGAGAGGCTAGGAAGGGGCCTACAGTGCCTGGGCCTTAAGGTAGTATTTCTGCTTCCTAAATATCCCCCCACCCCACCCTGAAACTTACTCTGTCATTCCCATGAGACGGAGTAGCTTCATATACATTTTTAGGGAAATTAATGCTTCCTATAGCTATAAAGTTATAGTTGATGCAGTACCTACCTATGTGCAAACATATGGAAAGGGGCTTGGATTAAAATATATAGCAGATTATTTTGTGAGTGGCTCAGGCATCAAACAACCCCTATAATGACTAATCATACATAAAACTAATTTTATTTGAATGAATCAACTAGGAAACGATTAAGCAAAGATCTTATCATTAAGAAAAAAGGAGAATCTCTATGAAAAACTGAACCCCCAAAAAATCTAGCTGCAGAAAACTCATCACCAGGATAGCTGATAACTTGAATCAGTCTGTGAAGAAATCTATAGTTTTATAATACATTAGAGGGCAACGGGGTATCCTCTTGATAAGCTAAGATCCTTTGACAGAAAGGTTTGTTCAAACCTCTTTACATTTGGTTCAAAACAGTCATAAAATATAATTTAGGAGACTTTCTACTGAAATTGCTAACAGAGCTATGAGTTTCTTATAAACCTCTACTCATTTACAATGTCAGGAAAGTGGTCATCCTTCCCAAAGATAACTATGAAAATATGATCTAGGCTTCAAAACACAATTGAATTTAGTGAGTTCACTTTTAGGGATAGTGCAACTTTGGACCAGTTAAAACTTGATATCTGTAGATGCCAAGTGAGGAACAATGAAGAAGACCACTGGATGCAGATCAAACTTAAACTGGAACTGCAGCGCTCATGAGATATAGGACTCTGGACAAGTTGTTTAAACTGAATTATTTGAGAAATAACATCACAACATAAAATACGGAAAATAATATTTATTATTTTATGGAGACTAAATTGGACCACATGTGGAAGTGTTTTGTAAACATCATTGTGGTAGAATTGTTACATAGAAATATTAATGTTATTTGTTTTAATTCCCCACCTCACTGTGATTTTTTAAAATCCTCATCTGAGGATCTTTTTTCCCATTGTTTTTAAAGAGAGAGGAAGGGAGAGACAGACAGACAGACAGAGGAACATCAATGCGAGAGAGGAACACCCATCAGTTGCCTCCCACATGCTCCTGGACCAGGGATTGAACCCACAACCTAGGTATGTGCCCTGACTGGGAATTAACCCTGCAATGTTTTTGTTACTGGACAATGCTCCAACCAACTGAGCCTCACCAGCCAGGGCCCACTATGATTCCTGAAATATGTCATATATAAAGAGTATATCCCTCAGTAGTGGATGCACATTTTTTTTCAGTTCAGTAGCAGTTAATTCCTCAAATCTTAGATCTGCAGAGCTCTTGATTCAGTCATTACAATGATGATCTGAATCAAGGTGTCATCTTTCTAGTTGATGCTTTCATTTTAACAAGCAATTAGAATCAATTATGTAGTCATCTATTTGATTGTTTCACAAGCGAGGCTTTCTGTACCTAGAAATAATGATCTCAGCTGTGTTTTTGTTCAATTTTGTCATACTGTATAAATCTCAACATCATTTTAATGAAGTATTATTCCTAAGAGAAATAAAGAGTACATGACTAAGATAAAATAGCAAGAGGTAAGCACAAGGTTTAGATTATAGTCTTCAATATGCATGTCCTCAGTAAGGGAAAGGAAAAAGACTTTATATTGGCAAGCATGTCCTAGAAACATAAATAAATCATGAAATGAAGCAGAGGTCATTCAAAGACAGGGGAACTATACCATTGGACAGTCAGCAATGAAGATGCAGCAAAGCTACAGATAAACCTATGAGTCAATTATGGAGATCTGTGAAGCAGACATCAAATGCAACTAGACTTTTAAGTTGCATGATATTCATGACAATTATGTGTGTAAAAGCCTGGATATGGGGAAATCTGGCACAAATAAAGGCCTTCTTTGGCCTCCACTGCTTATTCTACACAAACTCTACGTGTGTTTGTGCCACTTTGAAAATCCCCCGTGGGCACAGTGGGGTCCTGACTTCTCAGGGTAGCTTCATGTTTTAGGCTATGATCTATAACTCTGTCTTTCCCCCTCCCTCCTTTTTGAGAACTATTTGTTTTGATCTTTTATTAAGAATCTTAACATACACAAATATACAGCCCTGGCTGGTGGCTCAGTGGATAAGGTGCGAGACTGCAAACCCACTGGTCACTGGTTCGATTCCCAGCCAGGGCACATAACCAGGTTGCAAGCCAGGTCTCCAGCCAAGTCCAGCTGGAGGCAGGTGAAAGGCAACCTTACAGTGATGTCTCTCTCTGCCTCTCCCCCTTCCCCTCTTTCTGGAAATAATAAAAAATAAAAATAATAATTTAAAAACACTGTCAATTCATGGACAATCCTGCCCCATTTAAACCCCATCAACTTCCTCTTACAATCTACCTAATCCTCAGTTTGCATCTCTAAAAGGAAAAAAAATTAATAAAATAATGATACTATTCTCATACCTAAAACAAAAAGTTTATTTGTCACCAAATATTTAGTTGGTATTCAAAGTGACAAATGCCTCAGACATCATTCCTGTTTTTACATTTTGTTTGATAAAGACCTAAATAATACCTGTATGTGATGATTGATATACCTTTCACGGTCTTTCAACCTATGTTTTCACTTCGCTTTTCCCCACTTCCTCTACCATTTAATAATAAAATAGTTGAGTAGTTGCTAATTGCTGAGTCCCATGGAAAGCTCTACATGCATGGCTTCCAATTCTTACAAAGGCACTACAAGTTGGCTATCGATTTTTTTCATTCTCTTTTGCTTAGCACCAAGTTTCAAATGTGGGCACATCTAACTAAAATCGCACATTCTTTCCATTATACCATGTTCCTTCAAATTTTGCTTTAAAGGTACACAAGTTCTATTGCTTGATACGCTTGCTACACAATTCTCTCTCAGTTAGGCTTTTCTGCCAATAAGGGAAGGAAACCAATGCATTTCTTAAGATAAAATAATCCGTGTTATGGGCTTTAATGAGAATTAAAACAGGGAATGGTACTTAGCAAGAACCATTATGGATTAATTAATCAAAAGTCAAGTCAAAATCCCCTATTCTTCCTTTTGACAGCACTCCTTCTTACTGGATTTGTGAAGTGAAAAGCACCAAAAAATGGGATATTAATCTAAGAGATTTTATAAAATCCCTCACACTATTCTTGTCGAAAAGATGGCAAACAGGGGTCAAATATTAGTAAAAGTATCTATGTTCAAAGAATCAAGACCGATAAAAACAAAAAGGTCCAAGAGATCAATACAGTAGGCTGAGTGTAAACTGGACCCTCAGGCAGCAGCTGGAAGGTACAGAGTTAAAGCTCCTTATAGGGAGAAACAGGAAGATAGCATTTTTTGCCTTCTTCTGTGCTTTATCTGCAAGCATTTACAGTGATGGGTGGGGGTGCAGGGTTGCTCCAGCAGCCATTAAGAACTTCTTTATTGGTTACAGTTCCCTGGGTCTCTTAAATGCAAGCCATGTGGACTATCAGAGCCAGGTGACCCAGAGACTCATCCCTTGGGCAGCAGATGCAAAAATGGGAGCGCAGACATATGTACAAGGCCTGTCCCGAAAGTATCAGCCGTGCAAACTGTTTTCATTACATTGACATTGGTTTCGTACTTTCGGGACACACCTGGTATGAGTGCTTTCCAAAGAGGTGTTGCTGACTTTGGGTGGGCTGAAGAGGGAAGGCAGGGCAGGCGACTACTAGCTGCAGTGGTCCCTGAGGAAGATTATAACTGTGCCCTAGATGCATATTAAACTAGAAGCTTGACCCTCAGGCCGCAGTTCTAAAATATACAGATAAACCCCTTTAGGGAAAGACTGGGAAAACCTGGCATTTTTGCCTGCTTCCTCTGCCCTGTTCATGCAGCGATAACCATGGTGAGTGCTCTCGTGACCGTTAAGAATTGCTTCTTTGTTTGCTCTGCTCTTGTGGGTCTCATGGACACAAACCCCACAGGCTTTCAGAACTGGGTGTTTTGAGAGCCCACCCTTTGAAACTGGGGGTTGGTGTTTCCTCCCAATTATATGGCAATCCTGACTATGGTGGGGTTTATGGTGAGTATTTGTCTCAGCCCTTCCTACTCGATTCAACATGGGTATTTTCTGACTTACCCAATGAATAGGAGTTACCAGGTAATTTCTCTCTTTCAGAGTAAACTGCTCCATGTGTTCATTAGGTATATCCATGGGAGGAAGGGGCAGAATTGACGAAAGGCACCATACCTCAGTAAAGATTAATAATACGTTTTCGATGCTTTTATAAATAGTTGAATTTTAAATAAAAACATAGCTGGTTAAATAATGTTTAAGTCCAGGTTTTTTTGGTAACACTCATCCAGGGAAATCTTAGTTTATTGAGGCACTAATTCTACTCAGCTCCTTGAACTGTAGACAGTGTGTCTGGAAATAAATCATTCTGAACTGTGACCTTCACAGAGCTACACAGAGATGCCAAATGTCATACAGAGCTTTAATAAAAATAGAAAAGATTCAAATCAAACATCATTCAGAGAGGTTACAAAGACATATGCTGTATTCTATTAGGTTTTCAGAGAACTTAGGGAAGGAAGTTGTTCTCATTGGAAAACTTAGGTACTTTCTCTCTAAAATTCCCTTTAGCTTATTTTGCAGAGGATCTTATACTAAAATACCACAGAAAACAAGAAGAAAATTATAGTCTTAGGAACTGCTAGACTAAACAGCTGCTTCTGAAAAGAATGGTGGTTTCTTTTGGATACAGTTAAGTACCAAAGCTATAATTTTCCATTTAGTTTCCTTTGTCATTGTACACGCAGTTTATTTACTGCAATTTGATGCAATTTGCACTTTGTCCGAGGAAGTATTCTGCGGATTCACATTAACCACGTTTCTTCTCCAAAATTACATGATAAAAGCTGTCCCTGTCACTCTGCTTTTGACACGGGCCATTTCCTCACACAGAACTCAGTTGTCAGATGATTGAAAGGCGGTGTAATTCAGCTCTAATGGATTGTATGAGGCGAGGGTGTTTTAAATGGCTCTAGTTTAAAAACGCCTTTCCTCAAATAGCTCACACAGTGGAAAGTCCGCACACTTCAAACAGAGAAGATCCAATCCCACTGCCATGCTACTGGAATAGCTATTGTGACAGCTTTTTATTTACAGCTTTTGTTTGGAGGCGTTTACTTTGAGGAGAGACACATAAATCGCAGGTGAGCAGGAGGCCCAGGATGCGAGCTATTAGATGTTGGGTAGTTTGAACAGCAGTTTGGGCTGTACATGACATCTTTTCATTTATTTATTTTTGAACAACTCAGTTTTATCTACTTTACATCCATTTCCTTGAATACAATTTTAAAAATGTAACTTAGTAAAGATTGCACATTTCCCCCAAGAGCTAGAACTATATCTTTTTCATTTTCCTTGATATTGAGTTTGTTGGGGGTGACACTGGTTAACAAAATGACACAGGTCTCAGGGGCACAATTCCACAACACATCATCTGTGCAGCTCATTGTGTGTTCACCACTATACACTCCTCCACCCCACATTCCCCAGCACACTGTTGTCCATGTCTATGAGTTTTTCTCTTTTTCACCCAATCCCTGCACCCCCCAAGCTCTTACCCCCCATAGTTGTCAGCCTGCTCTCTATCTATGACTCTATCACTATTTTGTTAGTTAATTTTGTTCATTAGAGTCCATATATGGATGAAATCTTATGGTGCTTATCTTTCCCTAAATGACTTACTTCACCTAGCATAATGCTCTCCGGGTCCATCCACGATGCCGCAAAGGGTAAGATTTCCTTCTTTTTCACAGCCAAGTAGTATTCCACTGTGTAAATGTACCACAGCTATCTTGATTACAATACTGTATTGGAAGTGGGTTGTTTAACATAGAGTTCATTGTGGCTATATTTTTCCTAAAGGCCTCATTATCTTATTATAAATATTAATTCTTCTCTTGAATACACAAGAAAAGCATTCTCTACTACCATTCTATTTTTTGTTCAAAATGTTGAGTACCAGAAAACCCACTATATTCTATTGATGAATAGGGCCAAAGCTGAGTTACAAGGCTACCTCAGGCTCCACAATTGGACTGAGGTCAGTGAGCCTACCTCCAAAGACACTGACAGGCATGTCTCCCACGAGGTCCCTAGGTGAGCGGGAGAGCTCCCAGGCCATGACTGGAAGGGGCTGAAGCAAAGTCATGGGCCTCTTTCGATTTTGCAATCAGACCAGAGCTGGTGGGCCTCCCTGCAGAGGATCAGAAGGGCATGTCTCCCACTGTGTCCCTATGGGAGTAGTACTGTTCCCATACTATGGTTGATGAAGCATAGTACTGGCTCACAGGTTGCTTAAAGATCCACAACCAATACCAAGGTCTGTGGGCCTGTTGCTTGAGGAATGAGCACGAATGACTCCTCCAGGGTCCCTTGGTTGATTGTGCTACAGACAGGACAAAGGCCAAAAGGGCTATAGCAAAGTCCATGGTGGATAGAGCTATTTCCTGGTCTGCAACCAGGACCATAGTCAGTAAGTCTGTCACCTGCATGTAGGACTGCCTTCTCCAAATGGTCCTCCTTGTCCTTACTGCCATAAATTGCTACCTGTATCACAAAACTCTCCAAAAAGCACTTTTGTCAATGGACAGCTGCCAAATTATTATTGCTGTGTGAGAATATGAGCAGAGCACTTTCTATTTATTCTAATATTTTTTTTATGGATTTTTAAAGTTGATTTATTATTGTTGTATTGCATTTGTCCCCTTTTTTTCCATTGCTCTCCCCTATCCCACCCACCTCCCCTTCTCCCATGTTTAATCCCTACCCTGTCATCCATGTCCTTGGTTCATTTATACTAACTAGTTCCTTGACTAGCCTCCTCCCCTTCTTTTTCCTTTTCTCCCCCTCCCCCCTCCCCTCTGGTCACTGTCAGTCTGTTCCTTGTTTCCATGCTTCTGGTTCTACCATCTTATTGACATCATTCTATATACTTTAAATATATACAATTTTTATATTTGTATTTGTTGATTATATCTTAATAAAGCCAGAGCAAAAAGAAATGGATAAAGATATACTATGAAAATACTAATCAAAACAAAGTAGGAATTGCTATATTAATTTCAGAAAGGGCAGACCATGGTATGTTATCATAAAGAGAAACACTGATAATGATAAAAGGTTCTATTCTCAAAGAAGACATAATAATCTTTAATGTTATAAGCCCTAACAACAGAGCATCAAAACACTTGAAGCAAAAAAAAAAAAAAAAAAAAGAATTGCAAGAAGAAATACATAAATCTATGATTATAATTAGAAACTTCAGCACCTCTTCATCAGAAACAGACAGATTCAGCAGGCAGAAAAATAGGAAGGACGTAGTTAAACTCAGTGACACTATCAATCAACTGGATAAGATTAACATCTATCGGTTACTTTATCTAACATTTTCCCCAAGCTTGCAGGGAACAGTCACCAAGACAGATCACATTCTGGGCCATAAAACACACCTTAACAAGTGTAAAAGAACAGATATTATACCATATCTGCTTTCATTCCACAATGAAATTAAACTAAAATCAACAAGAGAAGGATAGCTAAACCCCCCAAATATATGGACATAAACAACACATTTCTAAATAACACATGGGCCAAGAAGAAATGATAAGAGAAATTTAAAAATATTTTAGGTAATGAAAATAAAAGAACAACTTTTTCAAATATGCAGAATTTAGCAATAACAATGTTTAGGGGGAAATATGGCATTGAATTCAGATATTAGAAAAGAACAAATGAAAAATCAATAACCTAAGTTTCTACCTTAGAAAACGAGAAAAAGAAAATTATATCTGAATTAGGCAAAATAAATAATAAAAATCAAGAGAAATTAATGAAATTGAAAACATGAAATCAATAGAGATAATCAATGAAACCAATAGCTAGTTGAAATGATTGATAAAATTGATAAGCTAGTAGCTAGGATAACTTAAAAAAAATAGAGGACCCGAATTACTAATATAACAAATGAAAGAGGAGTCATCACTGTTGATCTCATGCATGTTAAAAGGATAATAAGGAATATTATAAACAACTCTATGTCCACAAATTTGATAACCTAGGTGAAAGAGACCAAGTCCTTGAAAGATACAATACAAAAACTCACACAAAAAGAAATAAGCAATCTAAATAGGCCTATATCAATTTAAGACATTGAACCAATATTTAATATCCTTTAAAAACAGAAAGTGCTAGACCCACATGGGTTCATTGGTGAATTCTACTAAACACATAAGGAAGAAATTACACCAATTCTCTATAATTTCTTTCAGAAGATAGAAGCAGAATGAATACTTCCTAAATTATTTCATAGTGAAGTATTATCCTAATACCAAAACCAGACCAAAACATTACAAGAAAAAATAAAACTATAGGCCAATATCTCTAATGAATGTTGATACTAAAATTCCTCAATATAATATTAGCAAACTGAATCCAACAATGTACAAATAGAACTATACATCACAACCATGTGGGATTTGTCACAGAAAAGCAAGGCTGATTCACCATTAAAAACTCAATTAATATAATCCATCACATCAACAGGTTAAAGAAGAAAAATCACATGCCCATGCCCAATAGATGTAGAAAAAGCACGTGACAAAATCCAATACCCATTTCTGATAAAACTCTCAATAAACTAGGAATAGATGGAAACTTCCTCAACTTGATAAAGAATATACACAAAACACCTACAGCTAACATCACATTTCCAGTGAGAAACTTAAAACTTTCCCACAAAGATCAGGAACAAGGCAAAAATGTCCTCGGTCCTTTCATTGCTGCTTTTTACCATTTACTGGAAGTCCTACCTTCTGCATTAAGACAAAGAATGTAAACAAATTATATGTAGATTAGGAAAGAAGAAATAATATTATTTGTTTGCAGATGGCATGATTGTCTATATAAAAAATCCAAAAAAATAAAAAGAATCAACAAAAAAAATCCTAGAACCAATAAGCAATTATATGAAGGTTGCAGGATACAAGGTTAATAAGTTATGAGCCACTTAACAATGAGCATACATTCCAATAAATGTATTGTTAAGCCATTTCATTGTGCAAAATCATAAAGGGTAATTACACAAACCTAGATGGTATAGTCAATTACCCACCTAGGCTATATGATATAGCACCTATTTTTAACCTGTGTGCTGCAAGAATTCTTAAAATATGCAATACCTGACTAGTTATTGGCACAGACCTGTTTTCCCTTAGACTGTCAAATTTAAAAAAATGACAACAGCTAGCACAAGAGCCATCCCATGTGAATGAATCAAAATTATATCAATGTTTTGTCAATCCAGCAAAAAAAGAAAAAAAGAAAAATATATATAAAAATTTTTTTTGGTGGGTCCAGAATTTTAGTAACTAGTTTAGGTGTGCCATGAGATGGAAAAGGTTGAAAATCACTCCGAGGCTACAAGGCTGTAGAGCACACTACTGTCTGCAACAGTAAGAGATTAAACCAAGCACAAGAGAAAATGGTGCCATCAAGTGAGGCAAAAAACATGAGTGTGTGAGGCTGCTGCCTGTGTACGACAACACACTGTTTCGTAGGAAAAGTACACTCGAAAATAGCACTAGAAAGTATGGTATATAAATACGTAAACCAGTAGCAGTTGTTTATTATTATGATCAAGTACTATGCGCTGTACATAATCATATGTGCTATACGTTTATTGACAGGCAACTCAGTAGGTTTGTTTATAGCAGTATCACCACGAACACATGAGTAATATATTGTGCTATGATGTTAGGATGCCTACAATGTCACTAGTGACATTTCAGCTCCATTATCATCTTATGGCACCACCATCATATATGGTAGTTCATCATTGGCCAAAACATTGTTATGGTGTGAATAACTCATTTACAAAGTCAACCGTGTTCCTATATGCCAGTGATGAAGAATTTGAAATGAAAAACACTGTTTTAGCACCCCTCAAATTAAAATACTTTGGTATAAATATAACAATATGTATAAGGTCTATACTCGGAAAACTATAAAACTCTGATAAATGATACCTCCTGGGGTGTTTTGAGTAAGTGATCATGTGATTGGCATCATTTATGATACCAACAGGATCAACCTCACTGTATTGCAGCTATCAAAGATCACAGAGAACCCTTATTTCCTCCTTTTGTAACTAACCAATTGACCACCAAGATATAGGATGGGGGCAGGGGTATTTAAGGTATTATTTTACACAAAGGTGAGTTTCCTGCTCTGTTTTCTTCCTGCCTTGGTGGTTTAACTGCTTTGTTAGTTTCCTTGTAATCATTTTACAAATCTCAGGGTGTGTTTTGCTTATCAGCACTTGATCTCAATTTGCATGGCATACCCTGCAGGCCTGCAATGCAACAGGCAAACACGTACAAATACAACTGATTCATTCTACCGTTAGTGGGGCTCGTGTCCTGCGTGGCCATGTTTGAAGTCCTTTACCGCCAGCACAACTCTGGTCTGCTTCTACATCGGTCCACTCAGCTCTGGTGAGCTGTCTTCAGTGTTTTGGTGTTTCAGCTCCAGCAGGAGAGATGTAGGTTTTGGTCTCAGAGGAAAGTGCAAGTGGACTCACAGAGCCAGAGGAGAGCTGCCATACAGACCGAAGTCCCCACCCTTGTTCCCAAAATGGTTTGTCCTCAGGCACATGAGGACTTGAATCCTTGAGATCTGTCCAAAGGTCACTGTCCTGATTGATTTGAATGGATCCACTCGGCTTGGTCAGTAAAGATGGAGATATATTCGCAAAGCTGATTGAATAGGGAAAGCTTCAGTCTTATTGGTTGAACTAGGATTCCAGAAGCTCCTTTATAAGGGTGGGCGCAGAAGGCAGGAACACAGGGCAGGCAGGTAGTTCACACATTGCAGGAAGGCAGCTTAGTGCAGGTTTCCCTGCGGTGCAGTTTGTGCGAGAGGCCCCCTGAGCAGAAATGGCTGCTGGGCTCCGTTTCTTCCATTTGAGCCCAGTTAGCCACCAGAGGCCCTTCTTAGGAGGCATTTTCTTTCTCAAGGTCCACACCTTTCACCATAATGCCTGTCCTTGTGACATTTCCCAGTGATTTCCGATGCAAGCTGCCTGAGACCTGTGCGTTTCCTCTGGTTTTGACTGTTGAGTATCTTTAGGCCTGTGCAGCATTTGCTCAGTCTGGTTGGTGGTCCACTTGTAATATAAAGCAAAGTCCCTGGCTGCCTGCACACCCCGAAATAAAGAAGGAGGAAGGGACTTGAAGAAGATGAGTGGAAGGAGATGAAGTATCTTTCAGGAAAAGAAACTGCCTCCCAGAAGCCCTGCAGTGATAAGTGCTGGCTCTGAGCTTCCTTCAGCCACACACAGCTATAATCATGTGAGATTTCTCCCGATCACCTCAGAACTAATTAAGGAGTACCTTCCCACCCAAGACCTCTGCCTCATTAGAAGAATCCGGTAAGGAGGCATTTGCATATCTTCCAGTCATATATGTCATGCAGACATTTGAGCTGATGAAAACTGACATTTACCATGAAATTTAAATGTGTTGCATGGAAATCAGGAGCCTTGAAAAACTCACAGCTGTGCACTTGGGAGCCTGTGTTAATGGATGCCACACAGCGGCTCTGCCTCATGCAGCAAATCTGAGAAGGAAGCAGGAGGCACGTCATCGTGCAGAGGTCAGAAAATGACAGTGAGAGGCAGGGCTGCAGACATGGCCTGGCGCGGGTCCCTGACTTGCCGGCTCCAGTTTTTCTTCTCTCTTCCCATGGGATTTACCAATCCAAATTGAGGGGAAAGCTTCTCTCTCTCCCTCTCTCTCTCCCTCTTCTGCTCGCTTGCTCTGCTGTGCCTTTGCTGTGCCATTTCTATTTATTCGAGAATTACCACCAAGATTTTTGGACAATAGAGAAGCTCAGAGAAAGAAGCAGTTTGGCAGTTGATTCTCAGGAACACGCCATCATTTCATGTGACTGTAACTGCCCTCCAAAAATTACAAAAGGTAGTCATTAATAGTACAGCAATAACTGCTGCTTACTATATGCCAAGTATGGCCCTCTGTCCTTCACGTGAATTAATTCATCCAATCAAAAATTCTCTATCTTAGGTGCTCTTATTACCTCTGTATTAATGGTTAGGAATCTGGGTCTTAAGAGTGCTGGAAGAATTTGTTCAAGATCGCCCAGTTTGAAAATCAAATTCAGAATTTGAAATTAACCAACCTAACTGCCGACCCAGAGCTCCAAACAATGAACTTCTGTTGCAAGTTGCTAGTTGCTATTTCTCTAATGTGTTATTCAGACATGCGCATGCGCATTTACATGCAAATACATTGTAAATTAACACTATCCTATGTGGTTTATTTTTGGTGATGTTGGCTTTAAAGGGTCTCTAGTTGATCATTAAAAGGAGCTATTGTATAAGATATTTTGGAATAAAGATGTTTATTGTGAGTGCATACAAATCAAACAGCACAAAGAATCCTTTTCTGCTGTTTTTTGTACCTTTATTGGTCATATTTTTTGTGTGTGGTATGTTGTTCATTTTACTAAAATTTTGCCAAATGATCACATGCACCCAGTCCACAGTCTTATCACTAATGGAGTCTGAGTCTACCAACGACTGAAAACAGTCACCGTTTGCCCAATTCCATCCCAAATAACAGTTTATGTGAAGGGGTTACATTATAGTTGCGTTATCACTGCCACAGATACAACACAGTTTTCTATCAGTTTTGCCTTCAGAATGAGGCAAATAAAAGTTACAACTGCACATATGATTTTATCTCTTATCTTTCAGGAAAAAATTCTTGAACAAATGATATAAACACAACTTTCAACAAAATAGTAATTTCCTCTTTTTAATTTAGTTTTATTGTTGTTGTATTACATCTATCCCCTTTTTGCTCCCCTCTGTCCCCCTCCCCACCCACCCATTCCCCCCAAAGTCAATCCCACCTGTTGTCTATGTCCATGGTTCCTCCACACTAGGTTCTTGTCTAAACTGCTCTCCTCCTTTGCCTCTGCCTCCCCCTTCTCCCCACCCCCTTCCTCCTGCCCACTGAAGGCCTATTCACTGTATTCATATATCTGGCTCTGCCTTGCTTGTTTGTTCATCATTGTTCTGTAATGGGTGAGATCATATGGTATTTGTCCTTCACTGACTGGCTTATTTCACTAAACATAATACTCTCCAGTTCCATCCATGTTGTTGCAAAGATTAAGAATTCCTTCTTTCTATCTGCTGTATAGTATTCCATTGTGTAAATGTACCAAAGTTTTTTGATCCAATCATCCACAGATGGGCACTTAGGCTGCTTCCAGCACTTGGCTATTGTAAATAGTGCTGCTATCAACATAGGGGTACATAAGTTTTTATGAATTGGTTTCAGGATTCTTTGGGTATAGTCCTAGTAGTGGAATTGCTGGAGCAAAAGGCAGTTCCAGTTTTAGCTTTTTAAGGAAACTCCATACTGTTTTCCACAGTGGCTGCACCAGCCTGCATTCCCACCAATAGTGCACCAGGGTTCCCTTTGCCCCACATCCTCTCTAACATTTGTTGTTTGTTGATTTGTTGATTGCTATTCTGACAGGTGTGAGGTAGTATCTTATTGTAGTTTTAATTTGCATCTCTCCGATCCCAATTAAATACCAATGACAGACTTCACAGAAATAGAAAAAATACTTCAAAAATTTATATGGAGCCAAAAATGTCCATGAATAGCCACAGCAATCTTGAGAAAGAAGAACAAGGTAGGACAAATCACAATACCGGACATCAAACAATACTACAAAGCTACTGTCATCAAAACAATCTAGTACTGGCATAAGAATAGACATATAGATCAATGGAACAGAATAGAGAGCCCAGAAATAAACCCAGGACTCTATGATCAATTAATATTCAACAAAGGGGGAAGGAACATCAAATGGAGTAAAAACAGTCTCTTCAACAAATGGTGTTGGGAGAACTGGACAGCAACATGCAAAAAGATAAAACTAGACCACCAACTTACATCACACACCAGAATAAACTCAAGATGGATAAAGGATTTAAACATAAGCAGTACCACCATAAAGGTCCTGGAGAAAAATATAGGCAGTAAACTTTTGGATATCCTACACAGAAATATGTTTACTGATACTTCACCAAGGGCAAAGGAAATAAAATAACAAATCAACAAATGGGACTATATCAAATTGAAAAGTTTCTGTTCAGCTAAAGAAAACACCAGCAAGATTAGAAGGGAACCAACTGTATGGGAAAACATAATTGCCAATGATACCTCAGACAAGGGCTTGATCTCCAAAATATATAAAGAACTAATGCGACTCAACACCAGGGAGACAGACAGCCCAATAAAAAAAATGGGCGAAAGACCTGAACAGACAACTCATCGAGGAAGACATACAAAGGGCCCAGAGGCATGTGAAAGAATGCTCAACATCGCTAGCCATCAGAGAGATGCAAATATGGGTCATATTTAAACTGTTTTCAAGTGTGTCCTTTTGGAGCTCCTCTTGCATCTTTTCTTCTTACCCACCCCTTTTCCAATGTCAACATCCTCTTTGGATTCTATTTGTGCTACACCATAATGTCCAGAACACACGTGTGAAAGGTGTGCTTGCCTAGAGTGCCGAATAAGGCATACAGCCTATCTGCCCTAGGGAAGAGTCCACTGGGTAAGCACCTACCCTTTGCTGCTTCTTCTGTGCTTTCAGATGCACATCCCAGTAGTCACCCATCCTCCTCTATTATATTTACACACTTGACCATACAATTTTCTCCAGATGTCCCAACATAGTTTATGTTGTGACTTTTCCTAATCTCTCCTGTATCATAGTTAGTTGGGGCAAAGGGATTCTGTAAGAATCTTTCCCATGTGTTATAAAATTTCTGCTTGGGGGAACATGCATAGATTATGTTGCCTGGCAAAGGGAAGAAAGTTAATAAACCTTGGAGAAACACATTAATACCAAGTGATATATGTGAGTCAAACTTTTCGTAGTTTTTACAAATATTGAATCCAATCTCCAAGACTAATGTACGGTTTCTTCCAATCTTAACTGTGGATATGTGAATGAAACTTTCATCTCTTCTTAAAAATATATGTCCTTTATTTTTTATAATCCATTTTAGGTTCATAGCATAATTAAGCAAAAAGTACACAGTTTTTCTATTTTTTTTCAGCCATTGACCACATAAGATTAAGGAACTTTGCAATAGTCACCCAAGGCTACAGGACAATAGTGAATATCACTTGAATTATCACAGGACACAGCCAGCTTTCCCTAGAGCTGTGAGTGAAACACATTCTTCTTTGACTAATGAGTTCTCAGAGAGCATTATTGGTCCCACAAATGTACTCTATTAGCAAGAAATGAAAACACAGACAATTTGGAAGCTTGTCCTAAATTTAAGCAAAACTCCTACAGCCTTACTGTCTGCATAGCACATTTAATATTGTAAGGTTTTTTAAAGTACACATATTACTAAGTCTATTACCTTCTACTATTTTGCTTCACCCAGAAAATGGGATGTGCAAAATGGAAACTCTATTGGGGCAGTCAGGGGAGATAAAAGCATGTAATGTGGACTTTACAAATGTCATGGCTAATACATTATTTATTTGTTAAAAATTTGGGCAAAAATCTTTGCTTTTACTTTAATCCTCATTTGAATGAAGCATTTATGCAGTGGGTCAGGAGGATCTCCACTCTAGCCAAGTAAGGCACAATTATTCAGTTACTCTGGCAGGAATATTAGTGAGAAGCCTGTGCTAACACAAGAAATAAAGATGGTAGGAATAAACTACGTTGTGTCTCCTTACCTGTCAGTGGATCCTATACTTTTTGTGCTGCTATTAAGATACATGAAGGCAACACATTAACAGGGGGCCAGAGTGCCAAAATTGGGTCCAGCACATGAGCAGTGAAGTACGTGGCTGCTAAATGAAAAAAAAAAAAAAATCTTAGCTGAAACATATCTCTTTGCTAATAGCTCTGTTACTAACATCACTCTTTTTAAAGATTTTACTTGTTTATTTTTTAGAGAGATGAGGAGTAAGGGAGAAATATACATAGAGAAATATCAATTGATTGCCTCACATGTGCCCTGACCAGGAAGTGAATCTGCAACCCAGGCATGTGCCTGGACCGGGAGTCAAACCAGTGACCTTTCAATTTGCAGGATGATGCCCAACCAACTGAGCCATACTGGTCAGGGCACTAATATTATTCTTTATAATACCATCAACTAATATTCACTGATCTTCTTCCTTGTTGACTAGGTCCAAGCAAATGTACCTGAGGTAGGCTATTTCTCACCCAGTATTGTATCCATGGTATGGTAGGTCTACATTGAAAGCCAGGTCCTAAAAGAATAACTGGACAAACTACCCAAAATAGTTGTTAGTGAAGGGGTAGTGGTGATGTTGAGTTTTTCCCCATCCAATGTGTTTGACATTGACTAAGATCTTTCTTATCCTGTTTTTAACTAGTTATACATTGCTTATAAGGACGTATTCAGGACATATAAGGGATCCTCAGTAAGATTAAAAACCAATTTCTCATCACAAACCATGGGTGCCAGAGGACCTTGGGATGACATATGAAACAATTTGATTATAATGTGCCTCATTGTGGATTTCTTGAAGTTTATCCTACTTGATGAAAGTCTCAGGTATGCAGTAGACACATGCCTGTCAACAAATGTGGGAAGGTTTCTGCCATTATTTCTTTGAATATTGTCTCTCTCCCTCACTGCATCTTCTCTCTGCTGGGACTAAGGTTATGCATATACTGGCTTATTTGATGTGTCCCACAGGTCTCTTAGACTTTGTTCATTTTTCTTCATTTTTTCTTTCTCAATAACTCCAATTGATTAACCTTAATCTTTCTTATGCCTTATCAAATCTATAGCTGAACCTATCTAGAGATTGTTTTTTCATTTCAGTTATTGTACTTTTCAACTCCAGAATATCATTTGGTTCCTTTTTATGTCTCTTTATTGATATTCTCTATTTGGCATAACATTGTTATTCTAGTCTCCTTTACTTCTTTTCCCATGATATCCTTTAGCACTTTTAACATATTCAGGACATACAAATTATTTTTCTACTAATTTCAACCTGTAGGCTTTCTCAGAGTTAGAAAAGTTGCTGTTAATTTTATTTCTTACTGTGAACAGGCCCCAATTTTTTGATTCCTTAAATGCCTCATAATTTTGTACTAAAAATTAAACATTTTGAGTATCATAATGTGGCAACTTTTAAAGTAAGTTTTTCCTTCCTCCACAGATTTGTTACTGCTTTGTTATAGATTACACTCATTCTATTTGCCTACTGACTTCTCTAAATTATTTTTGTAAAGATTGTAATTTCATTTATTTGTGTTCAATGACATCCCTATTCCTTTAGCTTAGTGGTCAACTCATAGTTTGACAGAGTTTTTTTATCAAAAGCCTGAAGACAAAAAAAAAGTAAAGTAAAAGGAAAATTACTCTCCCAGTCTTTGCAGAGTAATATTATAAGGGACAAAGAGGGGCGTTACACATTGATAAAAGATCTCCTGAGAATATATAAATATTTTTACTGTGGGTGTGCCTAACAAGAAAGCATCAAAAAACACACAGTTAAAAAAATGATTGAACTACAAGGAGAAACAGATGAATCTATGACTATAATTGGAAACATCAACACCCCTCCATCAGAAATGGACAGATATCATAGGTAGAAAAATAATGACACAGTTGAACTGAACACCACCATCAATACAATGGATCTAATAGACATTTAGAAAATAGTTTATTCAGCAATAGCAGATTACACATTCTTCTCAAATCCACATGGAACATTCAACAAGACAGACCACATTTTAGTGAATAAAATATATCTAAACAAATTTAAAAGACTAGAAAGCAAACAAAGTATGCTGCTAGACCACAAAGTAATTAAGGTAGAACTCACTAACAGAAAGATACCTGGAACCCCCTATTATAGACTTAATGTTTGCATTCCCCCAAATTCATACAAAGTCTGTCCCAAAAGTAACAGCCACATAAACTGTCTTAATTATATTGACATTGGTGCAATACTTTTGGAAAAGACCTCGTATGCTAAAATCCTAACTCACAATGTGATGGTATTAAGAGGTAGGGCCGCCCTGGCTGGTAGCACAGTGGACAAGGCACCGGCCTGCAAACCCAAAGGTCGCAGGTTTGATTCCCTAGCCAGGGCACATAACCAGGTTGTAAACCAGGTCTCCAGCCAGGTCTGTGGCTGGAGGCAGGTGAAAAGCAACCATACATTGATGTCTGTCTCCCTCTCTGCCTCTCTCTCTTCCCCTCTTTCTGAAAATAATAAACAAAATCTTTAAAAAAAAAAAAGAGGTAGGGCCTTTGGGAGAAAATTAGATCATGAAGGCAGACTTCTCATGTATTGGGTTAGTACTCTTATAAAAAAGACCACAGAGATCTCCCTTGGGCCTTCTGTCATATGAGGTTTCAGTGAGATGATCACCATCTACGACACTGTTAGTAGGCCTGTAGCAGACAATGAATCTGCCTGCACCTTGATCTGGGATTTCCCAGCCTCCAAAACTGAGAAATAAATTTCTGTTGTTTATAAGTCACCCAGTCCTGGCATTCTGTTATGACAGCCTAAATGGACTAAGACATACCCAAAATACTTGGAGATTAAACAACACACTTCTAAATTAAACATGGGTCAAAGAAAAAGTCTCAAGAGAAATGAAAACATTTCAATTAAAAATAAAAGAAAATTCAACCTATCAAAATTTATGAGATGCGATAAAAGCAATGCATAAGGGTAATTTAGAGACCTGAATACATATATTATACAGAAGAAATATATAAAATTAATAATGAGCCCCTGGCTGGTGGCACAGTGGATAAGGCTCCAGCCTGCAAACCCAAAGGTTGCTGGTTCAATTCCCTAGCCAGGGCACATAACCAGGTTGCAAGCCAGGTCTCCAGCCAGGTCTGTAGCTGGAGGCAGGTGAAAGGCAACCATACATTGATGTTTCTCTCCCTCCCTCTCTGCCTGTCTCCCTTCCCCTCTCTCTAAAAATAATAATAAAATCTTTTTCAAAATTTAATAATGTAAGCTTCCTTCTTAAAACTATAAAAAAGAACAAATCAAATCCAAAATAAGCAGAAAAAAAAATGACAAAATTAGGACTGAAATCAATAAAAATTAAAATAGGAAAACAGTAGAGACAATTAAACAAAAAGCACGTTCTTTTTAAAAAATCAGTAAAATTAATAAACCTCTAGCCAAACTGACTAAGAAAGAAAACAAGACAGAAATTACTAATATTAGAAATGAAAGAAGGGATATCATTACTGATCCCATGGACATTAAAAAGATAATTAAAAATATTATGAACCCTCAGCAAAATGGGAATAGGGGGAGCATACCTCAACATCATAAAGGCCATCTATGAGAAACCTGAAGCCAACATCATACTTAATGGACAAAAACTGAAAGCTTTCCCCCTAAGATCAGGAACGAGACAAGGCTGCCCACTTTCTCCACTAATATTCAACATTGTCTTGGAAGTTCTAGCTATAGCCATCAGAGAAGAAAAAGGAATCAAAGGTATCCAAATTGGAAAGGAGGAAGTCAAACTGTCATTATTTGCACATGATATGATAGTGTACATACAAAACCCGATTGGCTCCACCAAAAACTTACTCGACCTAATAAGCAAATTTAGCAAAATAGCTGGGTATAAAATCAATATCCAGAAATCAAAAGCATTTTTGTATACCAATAATGAAACAACAGAAATAGAAGCAAAAAAACAAATCCCATTTACCACAGCAACAAGAAAAATAAAGTACCTAGGAATCAACTTAACCAAGGAGGTAAAAGACCTGTACGCAGAAAACTACAGAACAATGAAGAAAGAAATCAAGGAAGACACAAATAAATGGAAGCATATACCATGTTCGTGGATGGGAAGAATTAACATCATTAAAATGTCCATACTACCCAAAGCAATCTACAGATTCAATGCA